>JBAMBP010001676.1:0-50160 GCA_037044515.1 Phortica magna
CACGTATTGCTGTTGATTATCACAGAGAATATCTGTGTGTATGCGCCTTTGCATGTGTAGTAAAAAGCCGTCAAATATGTTGCTTTGAATTGTCGGCGGCGACGACGACAACAACAGTAACAACAACAACAACATTGCCTGACCTGAGTGTGTGTCTGTGTGCATTCATTTTTTTTCTATGTGTATGTATATATGCACGCCAAAACAAAAATTCGTAAATCAGCAAACAGAAATGAAACACAAGTTATATAAAGTTTAAAACAGTTAAAAATAACTACGCACAAAATAAAATTCAAAATAAAAATGAGTTATCAACAATGCAAAATAGTTTAAATGAAACACAACACAAACGTTTAGAACAACAGTTACAATAAAAGCAAAAACAACAAGATACAAGTACATACTATAAAAAAGAAAACAGCGTGCATGCTGTTGACGTTGACGCTGACTTCGTCGCAGTCGCAGTCGCAAAGCTTGTTCAAGCTGCACAGACTATTCTCTTGTTTTTGTTGTTGTTGTTCTTTTTGTTGTCCGCACCCAAAATGTCCAAAAGAAAAACAATAAATAAAAACCAAAATATTTTCAAAACACCAAACATGTAATAGGCAAATGCAATGCAAATCATAAAAAAAAACAAAATAAATAAATTATTGAAAAAAAAAAACGCACATGAGTTGCGTGTGCATTCTGTTGTGAGTGTGTCAAAAATACAACTGCTAAATTACAAGTTTCAGCGTAAATGTAAACTTAAACTCAACTTTATTTGTAATATTTTGCCACAGCAGCACAACACATGCACATAGAAATGGCAGTCATGCCGACAATGCAGCATGCTGCCTTTAAACGCATGCTGTCAATGACGCCGCTGTCCCCGTCGCCGCCGCCGCCACTGTTGCTAATGTCATGAAAATGGCATGCTGCCGAACATTTAAACAAAAGCAAAAGTGCCAACAAACCTAATAATAGTCATAATCATAATAAATAATAAGTGAAGTAACGAATCACGTTAAAGAATTTATTGTTTTTTCGCTTAAAAGTAAATTCTTGGTAGTTGCCTTCAAAGATCGAATTCCAGCATTCCGGCATTGCAACAGTGATGACAAAAACAAAAACAAAAGTAACTAAGAGTTCGTTGACTGTCGATCTTCGGTCTACTGAGTCACCGTTTGACACTGCACTGCCATTTATTATTTTTGTTTTTTTTTTTTTTTTGGTAACGTTGGTGTCTCACATGCCAGTTTTACCACTCAGAGGCTCAGCCAGTTTAAATGATTCATTACAACTTCTGTTAATTGAACGTAACAAAAGTATGGAAAAAAAAAGTACCAAATTTATTAATATTAAGGCGACAAATTAATACTCAACTGCACGACAACAGTTTCAATAAAAACAAAAAAGTAATATAAATCGTAAAAAAAAGAAAATATATACATATATGCGTCTTCAAATGGCTGACAAAGTAGCCAACACGTAATCACAAGCGCTTGTCAACTTTCTTGTTGCTCGCACAATCCTTATCAGCCAACATGCCAATGAGCTAAGTTAACCATGTCGCGTTCATTGTATGCGACGTTCCGTTCGTCATACCAGCGACGCGCTCTCTGACTTGGTCATTGAGTGCTTTAATTTAATTTTTATTTATTCTTGTTCTCATTCGTTTCATTTCATTCTTTCTTTTTTTTTTGTACTTCTGTTATAAGATAGCAAAGCAAAGTTTTTGCATGTGCCTGTGTGTCAGTGTGTGTGTGCGTGTGTGTGTGTGTCAGTGTGTGCGTGCAACGTTTATGAAATCGAAATCTATCAACAGTTTTGATTTTGGCTACAAACAAACATATTCAGCTCAGCTTGTTGCATACGCAAAATTTTGTAATTTAATTGTGAATAAGCAAAACGAGAATATTCACGTAATAGAGAAGTTGTTGTAACGTAAATACGGCACCTTGAAGAAGTTCAAACGAAAAGTAGTAATTTCGCAATTGATCAAATCAATATGTAGATGAACAAGCAGCGCTTTCAACAAATATCGCTTTTCTATAACTAATTTTATTTGTTTATTTGTCAAAGGTACCAACACCGCTACCGACAGTAGCAGCAGCAACAGCCAGAACGTGCAAGTGCACAAAAAGCCTACTTTGAGTCAAAAATTTGAGTTTCATAAATAAAAGGCATTGTCGGCCAACGAGCAGAAGCTGTTAAGTTGTCTTTTGAATGGTTGTTTAAGCTTAATGTTAGCGGCGGTTGGAGCTGCGCAAGTAAAGTTTACCAGCCTACAAGTGTTGAGGGCGCAAAAACAACACACAAATACAAATATAACAAAAATATAGAAAAATATTTTAAAAGCGACAAGAAAGAGAGAGTGGCAACAAAAAGCAAAAGTTATAAACAATAACAAAAAGTACCAAAAGACAAGAAAACAAAAAAATAAACGCAATTGAGCAAATTGCACAACGCACATAGTTGGAACATGAGCAATGCCTTCGGCACGTCCTGGTAGCCTTAAAGATCCAATAATTGCCGATCTATTTAATAAACATGATCCCGAGAAGATATTCGAGGATTTGCGAGAAATCGGTCATGGCTCATTCGGTGCCGTGTACTATGCTCGCTGTAACCTCACCAAAGAAATTGTTGCCATCAAAAAGATGTCGTACACGGGCAAACAAAGCCAAGAGAAATGGCAGGACATACTCAAAGAGATACGGTAAGCAATTCACAAATATCTTCTATCTATCTACTATAATAATAATTATAAATGTTTTTGGTTTTTAGGTTTCTGCGTCAATTGGATCATCCGAATACGATCGAGTACAAGGGTTGCTATCTACGCGAATCGACCGCATGGCTGGTAATGGAGTACTGTGTTGGCTCAGCCTCTGATATCATCGAGGTGCATAAGAAGCCCTTGCATGAAGATGAGATCTCGGCAATATGTTGCGGCGTATTGAGTGGCCTCAGCTATTTACACAGTCTTGGTCGTATACATCGTGACATCAAAGCCGGTAATATACTGCTAACAGATTATGGCGTTGTCAAGCTGGCGGACTTCGGCAGTGCAGCAATTAAATGCCCGGCGAATAGTTTTGTGGGTACACCATATTGGATGGCGCCTGAGGTGATATTGGCCATGGATGAGGGTCAATACGATGGCAAAGTTGATGTTTGGTCGCTGGGTATAACATGCATTGAGTTGGCGGAACGAAAGCCGCCGTATTTCAATATGAATGCCATGTCGGCATTATATCATATTGCACAGAATGAATCACCATCGCTGCCGGTATGTCATTATTGTACCTTGATTGCCTAATACATTGTAATTCTTATCTATTATTTTATATATATATTTGCAAACTATAGAAGAACGATTGGTCGGATACGTTTTGTAATTTTGTTGATTTGTGTCTAAAGAAAATGCCCGCTGAACGACCATCATCAACGAAATTGTTAACGCATGCCTATGTGACGAGACAACGCTCTGAATCTGTATTACTTGAACTGATCGCACGCACCAAATCCGCTGTACGTGAGCTGGATAATCTTAATTATCGCAAGATGAAGAAAATCCTAATGGTTGACACATGCGAAACGGAAAGCGCTGTCGGCGATACTGATGATATACAGGATGATCATGCAGGCGGCGATAGCAGTAAAAGCAATAGTATTACTTCGGAACACTCCATACATTCTGTGGGCGTGTCGGCTGCCAGTAGTCAGGTATGTTAATATAATACACATAACACATCAAGTATCATCATTATTAATTATGTTATATTATTTGTAGAGCTCCTCGTCAAATTCGATACCGACTGCGGCGCAAAATCACCTACATCATACACAACAACAGCATGCGCAGCATTTTCATCATCAACAGCAGTTGGTTGCCGCTGCTAATTATCATCATCAGCAACAGCAGCAACAGCATCAGCAGCAGCAGCAACAACAACAACAGCAGCAACAACAACAGCAGCAGCAACAGCAATGTGGCGCCGTATCACGTAATTCGTCACGTCATCGTAATTTGCATCCATTGCCGAATATCATGCATACCATGAACAACAATGTAACGCCGACGAATTCAGCCTCAGTTGTGCCTGCACCAGCACCACCACTGCCCGTATTGCCTTTGCCAGCGTCTATGTCGCATGGCATGAGTAGCGGTGCTGTTGGCACCTCTGGTAGCGGCGGTTCACCTGCAACGGGTAACTATTGCAGCGGCAGTGGTGTTGGTCCTGGCGGCGTAACAACAAATTCTGTTAATGCCTCAACCGGCAACGGTAGCGGTGATCGTATGCCACCGATACAACCGCGTTATCTATCATCGCCAGCAGCAGCGGCCGCTGTTTATGCATCTTCGGCATCCTCACAGCAAGCCATCTCGAATGCGGTTAACGATCATGGACCAAATAATTTTGCGACCATACGGACGACTAGCATTGTGACGAAACAACAAAAGGAACATATGCAGGTGCGTTCGCCAATATATTTATATGTAAACATTATATTGTACATATGTATATTACTCATCTACAAAATCTCACACCTAACAAAAATTAACTTGGCGGCTAGAAATCATCTTTAGTTTGTATTCAGCTACTGGTGGTGTCGGTGCTAGTGTCTGTTTAAATGTTAGCTTCGTTGGCTGAATCATCTTAATTAAACCTGTGCATCTCTGTGTGTGTGTGTGTCTTGTTATTATTTTCTCTAACACTTCTAATCTGTATATATGTATGTGTATATCTTTTGCGTTAGGCACACTATAAATTGTGTTCAAGTCTGTGTGGCGGCTGCGTTAAGGGCCATGATAGCTGTGACAGTGCCAACAGCGCTGACAAAAATATCAGCCGAGCCCATGCACATAGTGGTGGCAACAGTGACAGCGAACCGGGTTGCCTTTGTGTTATATTATAACATTTGCATTTGCTTAAAGAAAAACATTGTAAAGGAAAAAAAAAATAAATGACCAAACAGACACAGGCACACACACACGCACGCATGAGGAAATTCCGTTAAGCAATCAACTACACAAGTACATAAATCGGAACAAAAAAAAAATCAAAGGAACAAAATACCACATGATGATGTTAGTTGACGTTTATACAACATACATATGTATGTGCTGCGTGTGTATATAATAAAATATCTTTGCCTAACTACAAACGAATGTTTGTTTGTATGTTTGACTCAAATAGGCGCCGTTATTATATGACCGACCAATATGATTATTGCAAAATGAGCATCATAGTAGAAACCTGGCGATAATTGTGGTTGACACCTGGACATTAGTGTCTTTTATGAGTGGGCGTGGCAAGGCAGCAAGCCTTGAGGCTACATAGCAGAGACGCCAAGATCAGGCAGTTGGACAGACGAACCGACGGTCGTACTTTATTCGTATTATATTCTTGTTTTTCCTTAAAATTTAATTAAATTTGAAATTATTTTTTAATTGCTTTTGTAATTATACATAAACTTTCATTTCGCTCTTTAAAAATTGTTTCTTTAACTGTCTTAGCAAATTTCACTCTGTTTCCTCTTCTTGTTTTTAAAGCTTTCTTTTTTGTTTGTTTTGATTCTTCAATGCTTCTTCTCTGCGCTTTAGTTATGAGAATATGTCAATGATGGTGGTGGAAATGTAAGAAGAAGAAAAACAATAAATACTTGTTTCTATTTTTTTTGTTTTTTGTTTAATAGTTAAAAAATAAATTAACATATTTTCATGTTCTACACAAAATTGGAAGAAAATAAATACAAATTAAAAAAAAAAACGGTCGCCATTAAAGTATAAATTTAAAATTTTAAATCTTTCGTTCATAACTAAACCATGACAACACTTGTCTGATTGTTGCATTTAGCATTGTTGTACTACAATATATGCACACACACACAAACACCTACATTGCATTAGCCGCCAGTTAATCAATAATAATTCGATTATATTTTATTTAATTAAAGCGCACTTCATTAATTCATAAATAATTATTTATTTAAACTTGATTTGTTGTATGCTGCAGGAGGAGATGCACGAACAGATGTCCGGCTATAAACGCATGCGACGTGAGCATCAAGGAGCGTTAGTGAAACTTGAAGAGAAATGCAAAGTCGAAATGGAGACGCACAAAGCGGGATTGGACAAGGAATATGATAATCTTCTGCATAATTTTACAAGAGAACTTGAGAGATTAGAGGTAAGTTGATTATTATGAAACAAAGTATTATATTATATTATAAATAATGTGTGTTTGTATTATTAGACCAAACATCAACAGGACTTGGAGCGCCGAACAAAACAGGTGAGCGCTGCCGAAAAGAAACTACAGAAGGAAATCACATTGAAGCAGGATGGTGAACGGAAAGTATTCGATTTAAATCGCAAAAAGGAATACAAAGCGAATAAAGAACTTTGGAAACGTCAGCTTAGCATGGATGAATCGACGCCGAAACGACAACGTGATCTAACGCTACAATCGCAAAAGGATAGCCTTAAGCATGCGGAAGCGGTAGAGGAGCAACGCATGCTGCAAGGTCAAAAGCAGCATATCGAACTTGAGATGCGTAAATTCAAACGAAGACGCCTCACGGTGTTGCATGACCTCGAAAATCAACAGTTGCGTGATGTGAGTGCCCACGATTTCGCCCACGATGTTTTGTGATTATTGTTAATATTGAAATTTGTTTTCTTTAGGAGTTGAGCAAGAAACAACAACAGCTCGAACAGGCGCATGCCATGCTGTTAAAGCATCATGAGAAGACGCAAGAATTGGAGTATCGTCAACAGAAGAGCGTGCATCAATTGCGCGAGGAACAGGTAAGCCATAATAATAACTAAAAGCTTGAGCATAAAATTACATTATGTCACTTTATTTTCATTGCAGATCAACAAGCAACACGACACGGAGTTGCAGAATCAAAAAGACTACATGGATCGCATCAAAAAGGAGCTTGAGCGCAAGCATGCTCTTGAAATCCGACAACATCCCAAAAGCCTTAAGGTTTGTGTATAATCAATTTGTGCAAATAAATAATATATAATAATAAGCTTCTATTGTTATTATTGTAGCAAAAAGAACTGCTAATACGCAAACAATTTCGTGAGACTTGTAAGACGCAAACAAAACAATACAAACGCTACAAGGCGCAAGTCTTGCAGACAACACCAAAAGAACAACAAAAGGAGGTTATCAAACAACTCAAGGAGGAGAAACATCGTAAGCTAACATTGCTCGGTGAACAGGTGCGTTCATACAAAAATTTTCCAGTGTTATATAATTAACAAAAATCATTCACAATTGCATAGTATGAACAAAGCATCGCTGACATGTTCCAAAGTCAAAGTTATAAACTAGACGAGAGTCAGGTAATCGAGTGCCAACGTACCAATGAACAATTGGAATACGAACTTGATATGCTTACTGCCTATCAGAACAAGAATAAGAAACAGGCGCAAGAGCAACGTGATCGAGAGCGTCGTGAGCTCGAGAATCGTGTTAGTGTGCGACGTGGTCTGCTCGAGAGCAAGGTATGTATTAATCAATACAAACATTTGACTCAATTATTGTTGTTTATGAAAATGAAAACAAATAATAATAATTTAAAACTATTACAGATGGAAGCCGAGCTGCAACAATTTAATCAGGAACGAGCGGAACGTTTACGCATGAAACATGAGAAGCATGCAAAAGAATTGGAAGCTTTTGATAATGAATCAATAGCTTTAGGTTTCAGGTATGTACACGCACACACACACACACACGCACACATAAGTGACATAACTTCATAATTTATTTATTTGTATAATACTTATTGTTGTTGTGTTTGTTGCAGCACTTTATCGTTAACTGAGGTATCACGTGAGTCATACCCAGATGAAGAGGGTAGCCTATCTGGTTCGATGATTAGTTTAGCGCATAGTAATAGTTCAACAAGTTTTCCGGCTGGATCGCTATAGCATAGACATAGTAATAATCTTTATAATTATTATAATAATTTAAATAATGGAAATTTTAATACAACAACAACAACAACAACAATAACTGCAACGGCGACAATGACTGCAACCATAGCAACTGCAAAAACAACAACAAATGCAATGGAAAAATTGATGACAAAGTCATCAACGCCATCGATTGCAACAACAAAATCAACATTTACAAATTGTTTACGCACGTTTACGCATACAGCAACAACAACAACAACAGCAACAATAGAAAACGAACAATTATTTAATAATCAACGCAATAGCAACAACATTGGCAATCATCGCCATCATGGCAACATCATTGCCCGTCGTGACATTAGCAGTGGCAAAAGACTACAACAATAGCAGGAGCAGTAACAACAACCGCGCCAATAACAACAACAACAACAATTTAAGCAGATAATTGTTAGCAAATATAATAAAATATACATAAACAAATCTAATGTAAAGTAACTAACAAACAAACAAAAAAAAAAATTATGAACAAACAAAAAACATACTAAACAAAAACACAGACAAAAATATACGGAAAAATACCAAACATAAGAACAAAAGAAAAACAAACAACATTCAAACAAAAACTAGACGGACAAACAATAGAGGGAATGTACAGACACACAGACGTACGAACGAACGAACGGAACGGAAAGATGACATACGCAATTGAAATGAACTGAATGATGAAGCAGAAGTTGCAGAATTAAATACAAAAATCAAATAAAAAACCGATAAGTTTTTAAACAGAATGCTTAACAAAAACCATACAAACAAAACAAAAGATGAAAAAATAAAAATTTAATAAATAATTAGTCAGCAAATCCAAGTATTTCAAGAGACGCAAAAAAGTGCAGGTTAATTTCATAAATTAATTAACTAACCAAAATTATAAACGTAACGAAATAATAAAAAAAAAATATTATTATTATTATTAATTTGTAAGAGAAGCCTAAAGCGCAAAGTGAGCGTTAAAAAACGAAAAAAAAAAAAATATTAAGAGTTGAGATTATTTAAAGAACAAATGAACAACAAGCTAGTAAAAAAAAAAGACAACAACAAAAAGCAAAATAATAATAATAAAAACAAAAAAAAAATGTTTAACCATAAATTAGTAATTAATTCGTGGAGCAAAAAAATTAATAATAATAATAAAAATAAACACACACGGACGCAATAATTGTAGTTTTTGAAGCTTAAAAATAAATGCAAATTTATAAATAATAATAAAAGCAACCAAAATAAAATAACAAACATAAAAAGTATTTTCTACAAAATAAAAATCAAAGCTTAAATTTGCAAAAATAATTTTACATAAAACATAAAACTACTAAAACAAATACAAAAAAAATAAATAAAAAAATTGCAGACGATAACAAAAGATAACACTAAATTTAAGCACTTAAAGCAGTAAAACAGTAATAAATAATAGCAAAAAAAAGAAGAACAAAGCTGCAAACAAACAAATTTAATCAAAATTTCACAAAAATTAAGATGAAGGAGAAGAAAAAAAAGTTAACCTTTTTGATATTAAATTTTTTATTTTTGCGTAAATCAAATGTTGCAATGCTTAACCGTTAGGCGTGAATATGAGCAAGTCAGACAAAATGTGAGCGTGCGAGTGAGGGAGAGGGATAGAGCGAAATTTGTTTAATTTTATTCAAAATAAATTTGTTAGTTTTTGTATTTGTTTTTTCTTTTCTTTTTTTTAAATTTTTGATCAAAAATCTTTTGCTTGTCTTAATTATACAACATTTAATTATTTTTTACTTAACCAATTTTTTTGTTGTTATAATCATAAATTAAATATTATTTTTACACACTGAAATTGCCAAAATTTATAAAAGCGAAAGGGGGAAAACAAGTTATAATATATATATATATATACATATTATTTTTTTTTAATTTTGTTTTATTTTTTTTTGATTTTTTTTTTTTATTATTAAATGATTTTTGTAATATTAATTAAAACAACAATTGTTTAATATTAATTAAATTTTTTTAGAAATAATTAACGAAAATGTTATGCTTAGTCAAGTGTATAGTAAACGTAAAAATTTAAATAATTAATAAAGCAACAAAAATTAAAATAAAAAAAAAATATTTCGTAGCACTTTTTTTGGCATGTTTTAAAAAATGACTTAAGAAACAAAAATCAAATGCAGTAAAATTATTTAAAAAAGGAAAGAAGAAAATGTCAAAACGCATGAAGCATAAAGTAATTATATATGAAAATATAGTTATAAAACTGAAGTATATAAATATATATATATATATATATCAGTAAGCCTACAAAATAATTAACTACGTATATTAACAAAACAACAACAACAAAAACGATGCAAAATGTTTATTGCATAAAATAAAACTTTACACATACAAACAAATCAAACTTTCCGTTAATTAATAATTAACTGAAAAAATTATACAAAAAAGCCGAATAATTTATAGTAATCAAAAGCAAATGCGTGACAAGCGTAAAAAATAAATAAAAAAATTATTAATTAATTAATTATGAAAATTAACTTTTGTAATAAGCCATTTTGGGTTTTTGCAAACAAATAAAAGCAAAAATTTTTTTGTTTTTTAATTTTTACGTAATTTTTTTTAATAAATTTTTTTTTTTTTAATAAATTGTATTTTAGCAATTATGACAATTAAGAATGATGAATATAACAATTAAACTGATACACGTCAATAAATAATAAATTTAAAATAAAAAAAAAAATTTGCAAGAAATAATGGGATTTTATTTTCTTTTTTTTTTTAGAGATTTAATAATAAATAAACCTTTGTGTTCTTTAGTAATTCTATAAGTAATGAGATATTATTGCGAAAAAAAACCAAAAATCGTGACTGCAAAATAAAGATTTTTATCAAAATTATAACATTTCTGACAATGATTTATCGACTTAAGAACTTTTTATAATGATTTCGCTTCATTTGGGCCCCGAATTGTTCAGGTGCTCGGAGTGATTACTGTCTGAATAAAATTGTACTTACAAAAGACAATGAATTTAGATAGAGGTTTAATGCATACTTCCCCCGAGCCACGATTATCATAATGTATATATAATGTATATGTATAACGTATATTTAAGTGACCAGCAATACTTTTTCTTTAAATCGTGCCAGCGAGTCAAGCGAGCAACGCAACGATGATGGTTCAAACAACATTTTGTCAGAGAACTTAGAACTAACTGGGAAGAATATATATAAACAGCAGTAATCACTGCATAAGACTCTCGAGGAACGTGTGCTTGTTGATGATCTTCGTTGTGGCCACCACGAACTCAACATTGTTGTCCTCCTGCCGGGCGAGAAAGCGCAAAGCGGCAATTTCCGCAAATGTACAGCCGCCAACGAAAAAGACAAGAACAACGCGTGGAATGTGAAAAGAGGAGCCCTCACTGGGCGTCGACGTTGAATGACGGCCACCGATGCCAATCAATTGCGCTTGGAAATCCTCAAATGTCGGGCCCGGCAAGTTGTTGATTTGACTCTTCAGTGACTGCCAACCGAGCGGTTTCAGTGATTGCTCCACAATGCGTGCAGACAATGGCGCATAGAAACTGTGCACATAACTGATGTCCTTCGGTTCAATCTCGACTACATCATCCACCGTCAAATTGAGCGTCTGTTATATTATATTATAAAAGTAGAGAGAGTAAAATAGTTAGCTGATAAGAGAGTGCATGGTGATGCTTACCTTGCGCAGTACGGCATAGGCACGTGATTCGGTTTGTGTGTGCAGCAAGCCGGCTTTCTCCAAGTCGCTAATGATGAAGAGCACCTCCAGGCCATAGACATGCGCCAGTTCGCGTTTGTAGTAGTTAAGCATTTTCTCTTTGAAGCCTGAACCGGCAGCGCATTGCATGCACATGAGTCGCAGCACTTTTGCGAGATCAGATTTACGTGCAATGAGATCCTCAATGTATGTGCTCGGCTTGTCAATGTCGGCGCACACCATAAACTCTTGTTCGGCTGCCAGATCATCGGTGAACTCGTAGTCGTCGACGCGTTTTCGTATCAGTTGGGCAATCGTTGTGTGTGTGGTGCACCATTGTTTTTGTGCAAGTAACGCTGGCAATTTATCCACAAGTCGCTTCATATCCTGCACCGATTTATCCTGTGCATTGGCATTCGTCTGAGCGCTTATGTCGCGTGCAGTGCGTGACAAAATCCGACCGACTTCATTGAAATTCTTATCGCGTAACTCTTTGTATAGTTGCTCGCCAGAATTTAGCAGAAAGGTGCGACGTTCCGTTGCGGCAATAAGATGTGGCGCTTGTGTACTGCCAGCGGCACCATTATCATCGGCGGCACGAGCCGAAAAGAGCTCAGCTGACAGCGAAAGTTGGTTCTGTCGGATGCCATAGAATTCATCGATGAGGCCTTCGTAGGTGAGTTGTGTCGCCAGCGGCGAAAGCAGATCAATACTGCGATCGAGCAATATCAGTTGATCGATGATGCCTTTGTCGCCATTAAAGAGTGTCTTCTCTTCGGCACCCAAACGTTTCGCTTGCTCCCAGACACGTTGTGCATTAACGCCTTTGCCATAAATCTTTGGTATGCGTCCGTAGAGCCGTTGTAGTTGCACCAGCCCGATAGCGGCATGATAAAGCACACTGACGTCACCATCAACATTTACATCGCGAAAGGCGTTCGGCATTTCCATGGATACAACATCGTAATCGAGGGGCAAAAAGTTCCACGTCAATTCTTCAATATTCCCAAAATTACTGGACACACCAAGATTCTCCAGTTGTTTGAGACAAAGGCATGAACGGCGCGGCACAAAATACAAGTGAAATAAACGTCCACGTTCCGTATTCTCCTTGATCTGTTTTGCTATAATGTCCATTACCGCCACCACAGGTCGTACAATGTAAACGATGTTGGTGGCATCGCGTGGATAGTGTGGCGTGTCTGGTTTTAGCTTCATTAGCTTAATGCCACGATCGGCAAAGAAACTTGGCGTCGTGACTAAACCAATCGGACCCATTATTGCCTCATCCAAGACGATTATTCGTTCCCCATCGAGACGTTCAAGCAAATTCAGTAGTTCGCGGCAAGCTGATTCTTGCAACAACTGCAGGTTTACCCGCTGGCTTTGGAGATATGGAAACATTTCAGCTTATTCCTGTTGGTTAGTAAATGTTTCAATTATTGTAGCAGCAGTAACAATGCAGCTACGCCCACAACAAAATGCGCTGGTAAACCGCACAAAAATAAAGATCAGCTGTTTTTATGGTTTGTACCGGGAGATGTGTTTCATGCGCAAACGGTGGCAATAGGGCAAAAGGCGAGCAACCGTTTTTTAGTCATATTTTTCTTTGCTTAAAAAGTCGTTTTTGAATATGTAAAATGAAAACTGGTTATATTAATTGAAACATAGGCTTATTTACGTTCTAACTGCCGAAAACGGCAGTTCAATTAATGCAAACTCATAACGTTCCGATGGGAGCTGTCGCATGTTTAAAGAGAACATATGGCCTCGGCCTTTTCGTAAGCCGAAAAAAGTCTGTAGGCAGCCGATGGGCAATAAACACAGCTGGTGCGGCTTATATCTTTGTTGAAATGCCAGAGCATTTGCGCTTATCCAAAATTGTATTGCCTGGCAACATTACACTGTTGTATGCGTTTCTAGTTTCAACCAAAACTTGAGTCAATTTATTGGTTTTATAAAACCTGGTAAAAATAGCAACAAAATTTAGAAATCGTTGTCGACTCTACTCACCAATACTCTCTCACTCAGGCGCTCTTTTTGCAAATATTTATTATTACTTTTGAGCGCGCGCCTAAAATTCTCAAACAATAACAATTTACCGAATTATTATTAACGGTTTAGCCGACAATTGAATAAAATTAAACGGATCGGTACAACAATGAGCGCGAGCGATCGTCAGACGCTTGCTAGACTCATCGAGGAAGCGAAGTAAGTGCAATAACAGTAGAAAGGCGAACATCTGCTGCAGCTGACCACATATAACGATTTTTTTTTTGTTGTTTGCAATTTATTAATAACACATGCGATTTGCAGTGTTAATTTTATGGCTGAAGATGTGTTGCGTGAATTTCGTGCTACCCGGGACAAACGCTCGGATCGTAAACTACTGAAAGTACTTGAAATTATATCAAAGCATCAGCCGGAATACAAGGAGTACTTGGCCGAGGCAGAGCTCAATCTACAACGGTGAGTAACAGAAAATGCATACACATACACACGCCGCACATGCTGTCAGCCTTTAGCCGCAAGTAATTGTCTTCTTTGTTTTGTAGCAAGGACCCCATGTACGTCTTGCTAGTCTTCCTTGATCACTTTACAACAAATGATAAAACGTTACCCACGCCGACCACAATGCAAGCGTTTCACAAAAAGGACATTCCCACATCGACACCCTTGTTGACGAGGCAAAGCACGTCAGCAGAAAATAGTGTGGACATGAACGGCGGCAGCCATTACTCAGCGCGTTCGCATACATCCGAAATTTCAAAGGCATCAGAAGTAACGCCGGAAGAAGTTATGGACGTACGTTGACCAAATGTGCACTTTACCGTTTGTAAACATTTAAATTTGTGCTTTATTTTTGTTCCAGATCAAAGAGCGTGTGCTTTTTGCAGCAGGAGGCAATGTGACGACACGCGCTTTGACAACGAATGCGAAACTTTCAACAAATTTGGTACCCACAAAAACAAGCATTGCAAAGACGTCAGAGATGCCGGAGGGCTTCCGCACAGATGCGCTATGGGAATTTTATAAAGTCGAGCATAATGGCAAGCATTTAGACATTGAAGCCGTGCCGTATTTAAGCCAAGAGAATTTATTGCTGGCAGATCTGATTTATTGTCTATCAGGCTTGCACGGGTGCTATATAACGCCAATAAAACTTTCGGGCGATACGCATGGCATCGAACAGTACAAATATCAGTTTATTATATCAAAGCAAATACATTGCTCGTTGGGTGACATCGCGCAACAGATTCTGCCAC
This sequence comes from Phortica magna, assembly GCA_037044515.1. NCBI lineage: Eukaryota > Metazoa > Arthropoda > Insecta > Diptera > Drosophilidae > Phortica > Phortica magna. Next base: position 14,957 of record JBAMBP010001676.1, read on the forward strand.
TGGCTTCCGACTTCATGTGTGTGCAAAAGTTTATGCAAAAAGCGCAGGACGCCAATGCGGGCCAAGTATTACAGGCGCTCAGTTCGAGTCTCATGCAAATAACGCATGACTATTATGTAAGTTGCAAATAAAATACTTTACAAGTGCTTTATAGCAATTTAATATTCTCAGCTGCTGTTGGCACAACTGGAATCGGAGCAATTAAAAGATGCATTGACCATGCATAAAATGCTCTTCTATCTGAGTCCGACAATAGGCACAATGCAGGTTATTGCGGACACTGTCGCCGATATAATGTTGGTGAGTAGTCCGTAGCATTTTGTCCAACAACTTAATAATAACTAATATTATATATGTGTTTTAGAACAACCGTAAGGGCGCCGGCACACTCACGCTGCTCTTCGACAAATTGAATACGCTCAATGGTGATACAGACACGCAAAAGTTCATCGTAGATTTGACAGTTAGCGCCGCAGTGCCGTACATGCAAATACTGCAGCTTTGGATACAGAAGGGCATTATTGTCGATCCCGGTCAAGAGTTTCTTGTCGAGGACAATGAAGTCATACGGCGCGAAGAATTGCCCGAGCATTATTCGTCTGATTACTGGGAGAAACGTTATACAATACGCCGTGAGCGTATACCGTGCTTCCTCGACAAAGTATCTGATATTATTTTACGTACCGGCAAATATCTCAATGTAATTAGGCAATGCGGCAAAAAGGTGACGCCATCGCAAATTATGAAACTCGAATTTACGCCAAACAATCAAAACCACATTACAATCATTGAGGATGCGTATAGTTTTGCATCGAAAACGTTACTTGAAGTATTGTTGAAAGAAAACGATCTCATGGGTCATCTGATGTCAGTTAAGCGTTATTTGCTGCTCAATCAAGGTGATTTCATAATGCAATTCATGGATGCATGCGAAGAGGAGCTCGCCAAGAATGTTGATCAGGTGTTGCCAATGGCATTGGAGAATTTGCTTGGTCTGACGTTGCGTCTATCGTCGGCTCGCAATGATCCCTATAAAGATGATTTGCACTGTGAACTGCTCACATACGATTTAGTCACACAAATGGCCAAAATTATGGATCAAGAGGAGAGTGGCGGTAAATAAGTTATTATGAAAATTGTTATAATTTATTTAATTGTTTTGTTTTGTTTTGTTTTGCTTTTTTAAGATTATTGGCAACCCCAGGATCGTCTTGATCTCTGTGGTCTTGAGTGCTTTGCCTTTACATATGAAGTCAAGTGGCCCGTTTCACTTGTGCTCAATCATATTGCCATATCCAAGTATCAAATGCTCTTCCGTCAGTTGTTTTATTGCAAACACGTCGAACGGCAATTGTGCAAGTGAGCGCCATCAATCTGTGTTTAAATGTTGCATACCAATTCATGATTTGCTTACTTACAGAATTTGGAAGGAGAATGCCATTGCGAAGCGCTTCTCAGCGGAAGCTGCTGAGCTTTATCGCTCAGCGTTCACGTTACGTCAACGCATGAAGAATGCCATACAGAATCTTGAGTATTATATGATGATTGAGATAATTGAGCCCAATTGGCATACATTCATACAGAAGATGGACAAGGTACGGTTTTAGTGTACATTATTTTTATGTAATGCCAAACGTAACTTTTTTGTTTCTTCTGGTTAATTGATAGGTGGAAAATGTCGATGAAGTGCTTGCCTTGCATCAGGACTTTCTTGATTCATGTCTGAAGCATTGCATGCTGACGGAGTCAACTGTGCTGAATCGTTATATATTCAGAATGTGCAATATTTGCTTGAAATTTTGCGAATTTATACAGGTATGTGTCAACAGCAATAAGCACACTTTAAATTTAATTAAATTAGCATTTGTCGTTGTAAGTGCGACAGCGAATGATTTTATGCACGGCATTTGATAAAAATTTATAAGTAGTTTACCGTTATTTACATATACATACGTGCATTTTGTATATGTGTTAATTTATATATGTTAAGTGTGTTTGTTCATGTCCATTGATTGTTCTAACGCTGTGCTGTCGCCGCCGCCCTTCACTCTGTGCGCGCGCACGCACGCGTATTCTTTTTTTCTCTTTGCCTTACCTTCTCTCATACACACAAACAAACAAACAAACACACATACAACCAACCAATGCCATCGTATGCTTGATGCAACGAACGTTTAACAGCGTTCTCAACGCTTCTTCCTCGACGCTGAGCTCAAATCTATGGTCTGCGATAGCAATGATGAGAATTCGGACAATTCTGATTCGGAACATGATTTCCAAAATCAGAAGCAGGTATAGAAGTTGATTTTTCTATATATATATGTATATAAAATAATATTGGTATTTAATTTTTTTGTTTTTGTTATGTTTTTTCCTTTTATTTTGGTTGGTACAATCAAAATTTATTTTTTTTACTTGTTGCACTGCTTTATACTAATTCATAATAAATTAATTAACTTTTTGGCATGTGTTGGGCCAATAATTAAAAAAAAACTCATCTAAAAATAATAATAATTCATACAGGGTGAAAAATTAATGCTTCGAATTTGTTGAAATTTCACGCGAATAACATAAACACAAATTAAAAAAATGCAGTCTTGAGTGAATTCTTATGTCAACGTTCAGCGACTAAGAACATACGCTACGTAGCCGCTGAAGAAGTCTTCACGCCAACATAATTTGTGCCTCAAACGTGCGTAATAAACACTTAAACGACATTTTCATTATTAATTTATCTCAAGTATGCACGGCTTTCATTAAGCACATAAAGCAATAAATTTGCAATTTTTGTCAATGACAAGTCATCTTTCTTATAATTTTAACAACGTGTTTTTTTTCGGACATTATAATACCAGACGATTTCAATAAATGTTCTGATAGCATTCAATTATTACTTTAATATTCGCAATGAAGTCTTGGAAAACACTTTTCTACTATAGAATTTTTGTTAACATGATTTTAGAGCTAGTGTGCCGCAAGTGATTACTAGCTATATTTGCACATGTTACAATTCAATAATAAAATTTCATAACACAACAGACACAACATTTTTACGCCATACAAAAACAACAACAAAGCTCACTAAGAATTGTGTTGAGTTAACGGAAGTTTGGCAGTCATGCAAATAACGCACGGCTCATTGCAACGCCACTTTAGTTATTTTAATTAATTAATTGATTGACTTTTGTTTGTTTTATTTTTAATTAAACGTGAGCAATGATAATTTTAGTTTTTGCTTAAATTTATATAACCTAACCTTTGCTCTTTTTTTTGTCTGTCACATAGCCGGAAACATTACTTGTGCCGTCGGAGACGTTTGCTGAGAAAATCAGACGCTTTGAGTTGGAGTTCACTGGCCTCTTGATTAGTTTCCTCAAGCAAATCAATGAGATTGCTTCGGAGAATACATCGGATCGTTTTATGAATCTCGTCCATCGCATGAACTTCAACTATTTCTACAGCGATCAAATGGAGAAACTCTGCGCCAAGGATGCGATGCCATCTTAATATTCTTATACATATATATTGTAAAGTATTAAATTGCGTGTCATCTGAGTTACATTTTTTCATGAGCTCGTCATGTATTTTTTGTGTTGCATTAACATTAATTACCTTTTTTTTTATTCGATTTTAGCTTAATTAAGCGAAACTTTAGTTAAACTTGAAGTATACTTAAATGATAATTTCTATTTTTATTTTTATATTCTTTAAATATTCTCTGTTTTGCAATTTTGTAGTTTTCCAAGCATTCCTGGCCTTGTGCAACCAAAAATTGTCATTCGATATTATTTTAGAAAAGACCAGATAAAAAAAACCAAAACTAAATTATTTGAAATCACTTAAAAATATGTATTTTACTTCTCTTCTGCTGGGGGGCTATTGGGTTACGATAGTCACGGTTCACTAAAATTGCTAATGGTTGAATCGCTCAAGTCTGTGAATTGCCATAAGGCATAAAAATCGTTTAATTGAAAACATTTTATAATCGAAATCTTTGCTATTTAAGCTTCAAGTTTTGTCTTTCGTCCATTATAGAGTATACAGTATGATTTGTAAAAGAAAACAAACGAAAAACATGTGTTTGGCTCATTTAGAGTTTGCTTGCGATGCAGCGCCCTAAGGTATGCAATGAAAAAATGCGCAACGCAAATTAACGATCGTTTTAATGAGACTTCGCCAACAACAACAACAAGCCAAATCAACTGAATTGCGTTAATGAGACACGTGAAACTAAAAAAAAGAGGAATAAAATAAAACGAGTCATAAAGTTGCCATTAAAGTCGAAATTAGTTGATTAAATTTTAAAGCGGAAACCAGAGCAACAACAAGAAGAGCAAATGTACGATATGCGTTGATGCAAGTGCGCAAACACACACACATAATGTACATTAATGCGTGTACATATATGTATGTACACATATTGATATACATATATACACATTAATGACGAACGAGCGATTGGCAGTGACGATGATGATATTGCTGTTGATGGCTGATTTTCAACAACAACACGCACACAACATATACACACACAAATGCATCAAAGACCATACAAATTGACGTACACACACACACACACATGCATATATGCAAACACCCACGCATGGTACGTTTTTGTGCATTAAAGCTTTTCAATAAACGCACAGCAACAACAACAACAACATGCTCATGTCAACCGTCCGCAAACCGTTTTACAATACCAACACCATAAGCAACCCCCTGCCCACGCTTCAATTTTGAACGTCAGCCAGTGAGGCCAACTCGTTTGGTTGCCTTTGCCTTTGCATTTGCTTTTGCTCATCATTGCAATTGGTAATTTTAGTTCGCATGAATTATCGACAATCAATTATGGTTTTTGGTATAGCATGTGTGTGTGTGCATGTGTGTGTGTGTGCGATGTATGTATGCATGCATGAGTGTTTCGATATTTGTTTGTGTATTTGTGTATATTAATTAATCAAAAACGCATCTATAGACAATTTCGACATCGACATTTATATTCAGAGTAAAAAGCCAAGCAGACAGACGGACGGACAGACATATGCAAATTAAAAGCAGCTCATTAATATTTGCCAATGTGATTCTACAGCAACAACAACAACAACAACAACAAAGCATAGCAAAGCATGCAAAAAAAGAGAATGAAAAAAATTATAATAAAAAAATATAAAAATTAACAACATTAAATAAAATAAGAAATAAAGCATTTTTCACAGTTATATTTAATTAAATTTACATTACGATGTGTAATAAAAAAAAAATTAGCACACTTTGACATATTTCATTTTCAATTGTTTGTTTTTTATAATATTTTTTTATATTTTATTAAAGAACAAATGTTTTTTGTTCATAACGAGTCAATTTGGCCATTTAACGCGCGTGTTGATTTGGTGGGGGAGGGGCTTATGGCAGAGGATTATAAAGATAAAAAATTAACCATGAATTGGCATATTTTTTCGGAAACGCTTAAAAAACGATAATCCTAAGGGCTTACTTTCTTTACAATGGATCGAATCGGTTCGAATTTATACAGAATCGAGTCTGGTAACTCCTTGGTTGGAACCAACGACCATTGATGGCAGATATTAGTTCAAATTTGAATTAGCTCACAGCTTATCCGAAAATACTACCAATTAAAGCGCCAAAATAGTCATAGATGAAGCCATCTTCCATGTCATGCATGAACACCTTGTTAATTTGACTTTATATGGCAAAAGTTTATGCATGAAATGTGTATAACTAATAAACTAAGAGCGCTTGCTGAGATTTTAATAAACCTCTCCTTTCGATCTCACGTGAGATTTTCCTAAATTTTTGGAAATCTTGATAATCTTCATACAATTTCCGAAATATCGTTTTACAGCGAATAAAATTCAAGTGTCCAAACTCGCCCTTAGAGGTATTTTGCAGGATTCACTCTTTGCCAGCCTTCCCTAATTTTATTTCCCATGATTTGTGCTTAAATCATTGGAACGTTCGAATTATCAAGTGCCCGGATTAATTATTATATAGGGTACGCTACGACTGACTCGTCAACCCATATACTTTGTTAATTAAGAATAATAGAAAGAGTAAATAATATGTTTTAATGCAATACTCGTGAGGAAAATTTAAAAATTTATAAAAATAAAAAAAAAGTAGAATACAAAAAAAAGAAAAAACGCATAACAATAAGTAAGCAATGGAAAAGGCGTATTTGCCAAGAAGGACAACCAACAATAATAATAAAATTCAATGAATATATAAAAGTATATTCAATTAAGAAGCACGCACACACACACACACACACACACGCAAACAGGCACACGTACACACGCAGTAGGAGAGCAAGCGTAAAAGAGGGGCGTGAGCCGGGCAATCTGAAAACCGGAGTGGCAAACATGCAATCAAAGCCAAGCAAGCACTTAAATCAACCGACGTACGTTTGTACGTGTGTGCATATTTATGTGACTGTGTGTGTGTGTGTGTGTGTGTGTGGCTGAGCCTGTGCAATGCATATATACGTACAAATACAAAACACAATTGTATTGAAGTGTAGCAAAATGACAAGAGGCGACAATAGCGGCCATGTTCTTCATGCTGTGACGTGCGCTTCGCACCGTTGCTACCCGCCGCACCGCCCGTGCCTATATGAGCGCAGCAGCTCGCTTTATCAAAAGGTGACACTTAATTGAACAATAAAATATAAATTATGAAAGAAGAAGAGCTTTAATAAAGAGAGCAACAACAACAACAACAGCAACAATAAAAAAAATAAATAAATAAAAAATCATTTAATAAATTTATTTATGGCAAAGGCACAATGCGTGCGTGTGTGTGAGAACGTGACACGCAATAAGGCGGGCGAAAGACGTCAATGCTAACGCTGACGTTAACAGCGACGTCAACGTCGACGTCACGACGCCAATGACAATGCAATGGAAAATTGTATTGGCAACACCTTCATTTCTTTGGCAAACGAATTCGAGCACACGCGATCTCATGTCGTGCAAAATTAGGTGTCTCTTCTTTTCGCTCTCTCCCTTCTGCACATGTGTGCTGGCTCGGCTCACCTTGTGTTAAGCGAGAGTCTCATGCGCGCACACACACACACACACATGGACACGTGACACGGTTTTTGACTTCTTTTGACTTTGCTTTTCTTCTTTTTATTATTATTTATTTTTTTATTTGGTCAAATGCATATGTATGTGCGTGTGTGTGTGTGCATGTTTGTATTACACACAAAAGTGAGTGGCGACACGTGTCGTCAGGAATTGGGCGACAGTGTCGTCGCTAAAAACGCACAAGGACGTCGTTCATTGTCAATTGACTGCGACTTTAGCAGTTGAAGCGCAATAGAGGTGTCAAAGTTGCATGCATACATGTGCATAAGAGTGAGAAAGATAGCATACACACATACGCGTGTAAGCGAGAGGTGACAAGAGCGCCAATATTACAAGGGCACACACACACATTTGTTGTGCCTTTTTGATTGTTTTTTGTTATTGTTGCCGACGTTCCTTTGAGTTGACTTCTTCATTTTCTAAGAAACTAGACTTTTTTTTGTTTTTATTGGCTTCATTTTAATGCAGGACTTCACACAACAACTCAAATGTGCAAAAGCGATACTTATGTATTTAGAAAATTTTAAGTTTATTAAACAGTTACTTACTTATACTTCAAATTTAAAACTATAGCTTCCAAGAACCAACGGTTTCTCTTCTCATACCGATCATTCCTATACTTATGTTTATACTTAATGGCGTCTTGCTTGCCGACTTGCCATTCTTTTAGTTGTACGCTTAATTATGTTGCGCAGAAATTGCAGCATTGTTATTTTCTTTACTTTTCTGCAAAACAAATACAAAGACTTTCGACAATTTCTATTAATAAATATGCATTCTTCCATGTTTTTGTTGAAATGCAATAAAAATGGTAGCTTACAGGTTGCCGAACAAGACTTCATTGGCCGAATGGTCAACATTATTATTGAGTTTTTCATGAATTTCGAGTGTTGCATATGTAAATTTTCCTTTATTGTTTGTTCAGCTTAGTATGCGTGTGTGTGTCTGTGTGTGTGTGTGTGCTTGTTGTCGGCAGTTGGGAATTGAAAATTGAAACACGAACTAACATAAGAAGAACACTCCGAGTGACAAAACAAATGCGCGAATAACAAAAGAGTTATCTTACAATTGCACACTCACATACGCACACACACACACATACGTGCATGTATACGCATAGAAACGGGCACAAACACCCGCACTGCATAAAGCAACGGTAGTAAAAGAAAACCCCTTCTTGAATAGTGGCAAATTGTGACACGGCTTTAGCATTGAGCGGCAAACTGTAGCCTTATGAATTGAACACATGGACAAATTGATTTCAAATTTTGTGGCATAATTCAAACGAATTCATTTGATCTTGTCGTCTTTGTTGTTGTTGTTGCTGCTGCTGCAGTAGTTTGCTTACACTTTGCTGATAATTGTGCTTGCCGTCTGTGCGTCTGTCCGCTCTAGAATTACAATTTCAATGCGCATTTGTCGCCTTTATTATATTCACGGCTAGTTCCGTGATATGTTACTTGCATGCTTGCCTTGTTGTTTTGTTGCTCGTATTACAACAAACCAACAACACACATACGAAAAATTGAAAGCAAAGCCGCATGCCGCACTTCTCCCACCCTTGATGCACAACTGCGCGAGTTTTGTGCGACTCTGTGCACGAGTGAGTGAGTGCGACACCCTGAGGTGTTGGCAGTCATTCGGAATGACTGAAGTACAAATTTATCAAGCATATGAATGCATAACATTTCGTTGATACCCTACACTATCAAAAAAACAAAAAAGTTTTGCAATTTTCAATGTTTCTTTAAGTTTTGCTTTATTTTGAATGAACGCCGATCAAGGTGAGCTTGTGTGCGAGTGAGAAGGCGTCAGTGCTTTGCTTTGATTGCATTGTGTGCATTCACAATGAGTTTTGAGAGTTGCTCAGCATTTGTTAAGAAATATACTAATAATATGTGAGGAAAAATACTTAAAAATAGAATTATAAGAATTAATATAAGAATTATAAAAAATAATGTAGCACATTTAAATGTCGTTATAATAATAATGTTTTGTAAGTAACAAAATTGCACTTGTCAAATTGTGGCGCACTGTCAGACACAACATAGTCCACACTCAACACTGTCCACCCGCCCACACCCTCCTCTCAACGACAACACTAAAGAGCCACAGCAGCGTTGCATTCATGTCTCGTGCTACTCAGTCAGTCATTCAGCTGGTTGGTTCATCATTTGCAATTATTTGGGCAATAATTACTATTGTGTCTTATGCTTACATTTTCAATCTACGTTTCGGCCATACGGTATGTTCCGCCGCCCCTTTTACAACAACAACAGCAACAACAACAAGCGTACAAAACGCTTTCGTACTTCACACTAGCAAACGGGCACCAGTGGTGTATACAAGCAGACCACCCGCTTGCGAAACCCACCGACCGGCTGCCTCCCCTACTATTACGCACTGCTGTCAACAACTACAACATCATAATCATCTACTACAAAGCCGTCGTCACCCTCTTGACTTAATGAGGCCTTTTTGCGAGTTCTTCAAAATGCTCTCGTTGTTGTTGTTGTTAGACGCGCGCTTGTGTTGATGGATTTTAAATTGTTGTCATCATTACTCATTTGTTCGCAAAGAGTGCACAAGTATTGATACACCGTCCGCCGCCAACCACCCTTCTTAGCCAACATACACAAGAGTGCTAAAAAAAAAAAATACATTATACAAATACAAATATCAATTCAACGTACAAGACTTTTGACGCTTTAAGCGTATTTCCGCATTGTGGATTAAGTTATTAGTAAAGCTATTAACCGCAATCTTCCTGTCTAGCAGCTCTCTGTCTGTCTGTCTGCCTGTATGCATACACGCGTGTGTGTGTGCGTGTGTGTGTGTCTAAAATGGCTACTTGACTGTTTGCGGTCACACGTGTGTCTTTGGCCACGCACGTGGCTTTGTTTATTTGCTTGCTTATTTGCTTGATTGATTGTATTCAAATACTTCCTTGAAATTATACTTGTACCTTTGCCAATTAAGCGTGGTTTGACTTTTCCGGTTTGATTTACACTTCGTTATTTATGAAATGTTATTACTTTAATAAATTTCCATGTTAAAAACTAAACACAGTTTAGCAAAGTAGCAACGTTTAAATGTTAATTAATTTGTGGCTTAGTTATTTATTGGCTTAAAGTTATTGCAAGTGTGCAAATTACTAATAAACTTTGTCTTTATTTCTTATGCTTTTTAAATAACGCATGTATATTTTAAATAACAGCGAAATCGCTTTAAATTGCATGATTTATGTTAATGTAATATGTATGTGCGTCTGTTAAAGACGTTGGCATAGTAGAGCGAGGCATTTGTGGAGTGTTGGCAGCACTGCTGGAATGCAACTCACGCATATGCCAGTAAAGTTGCATGTGATGAATTTTATGCAACTTAAAAGCTTTCAAGTATTAACTAACCTGTCATTTGACACAGTAACAACAACAAGAACAACAAGCCAAAGTCATTTGCCAAAGCAACAAAGTAAGCAGCAACCCTCAACAACAAGAACAACAACAGTTGTGTTCAATTGAAACAAGCCAAGCGCAGTGTTGATGTCAGCGACGGCGACGTCAGCGGCGACGGCAAAGTTGTGCATTACGTTGAGTTGTTGTCGCCCTTTCGCAGTTGCAAATTACATTCAAATTATACGATTTTGATAAGAGGACATTCATTCAAAAGTTTCCAATTTCAAGTTTTTTTCTTACTTTTTTTTTCTCGCTCTCTTCAAGTTGTACTTAACGTCATCATCAGCAGCAGCGTTGTCGTCGTTCACACACACACACACACACACACACACACAGAGTCACAGAGGCAAGCGCAAGAACAGAGTTGCCAAAGTATGTATGTGCGTTATTCGAGTCGAGAGTGAAAAGTTGTTCAAAAAGTTGACATATGTGCGCCCGAAGCACTTTTTTCAAAAAAAAAAAAAGAAACGAAAGAAAAAAAAAAAACAGCAGGACGACACTTTTTGCTCTGTTTCCTTTTCATTCATTATTTCTGTCTCTTTCATACCTTTATTGCTGCTTATTTCGATTTTGGATGGTAATGTGGAATCATCATCATCATCATTGACATCGACATTGGCCGTCGCCTACACGCAGTTGTTGTTGTTGTTGTTAAAGCCCTCGTCCTCATCATCATCATCATCATCGGCAACATCATCTTTACGTATTTTTTTTCTTGCTCATCCTCTTCAATTGCTGCTTGAGTGAATCGCTCGGCTTCGCTTCGCTTGCTGGGAAATTGTATGATTGAAAAATTAATGGGCACACAGAATCTGCTTAGGCGAGTTGTTCGTCCATGCACACAAAGTTTCCGTTGCGTGTGGCGCTTCAGCTGCCCCACACCCTCACTCACTCACTCACTCACTCCTTGGCTGACTGACTGGCCGTCCAACTGGCAGTCCGTCCGTCCGTCCGTTTGCCTCATTGCTGATGAGTTGCGATATGGCCGTGTTGTTCCTGCCCTTCGATATTATCTTGATGCTAATTTATTTTGTATTTTTTTGTAGCATACATTTAGGCAATGATACGCGGTTTATAGCAAAATATGCATTTCAAAAAACAATTAAATTTGTTGGATTTGTTTTGTTAAATGTTGCTAATTAAATATGTTGACTGATGACGTCATGCCTGCTTAAGATTGCCCGAATTTCAGGCTGCCCATATTTCATTAAACATATCATATATGAGTTATCACAAACAGTTATAATCTCGTTAACTGAAGATATATAGAAAGATAAATATGTGTATGAATAGTTAGAGCGCTCAATAAAAGGATAGTTGGTTAGTATTTTTATACAAAGATAGTTGGTTTGGTAGGTTGATGGCTTAATAAAGCAGGTTTTATATGATGATAGATCACGGATTCATCTACGATAATGCAATGCAGACACACCACACCAGAGACCAAGGAACAATAGAGACGAAACAAACTAAAGGGCACTTTTGCTCAGCATTTGACAGTAGTCTATTAATTAGTCTTTTATTTATCTATTATCTATTCTATCTATTTATTAGTCTATTAATTAACAGATGATAATTGATGGAACGGTTATATTGCCGACTTATCAAATCGCTCTCTTAACACAGTTGTCGTTGATAGATGGTACAATGATTTCGTAGAAAACTTCATGCGTACTCTCTTGACTGCTACGGCATGTACCGACAGATGGCGTTTGAAGGGCTTGCAGATCATGGCATTAACAGAATATGCTGAGAGATGTCTTACAGAAATGGTTTTCAGATTAAAGCTCGAGATGAGTTGAATCATTATGAGAGATGTTCAATCATCTGCCGTCAAATAAAAACTTGGAAATTGGAACTGACACTGCCGAGTTCTGGATAAAGGTACAGCTGTGGCCAAAGAAATAGCACCGTTTTCAGAACTAACATGTAAGCATTTAAGGAATTCCTCAACTGTTTAGTCTTAAAAATAAAAAAAAGAAATAATATTTTGTTTAAGAAATATGTAAAACTTTATGTCAATGTAGGAAAGTGAGTTGTTTCTTCGACCACAATTGTATATATAATATTTGCTAATGATTCAAGAATCATTGAAGAAAATTGTTTGATTATTGAAAATGAGAACTTGTCTTTGTCCTTAGTCTTATATAAGCCTGAGTCTTATTTCGGGAAATGACTGTTTTCAATACTCCTATATTGCCAAGAATACTTGAAGAAGTCTTTATATGAGGTGATATGATATGATATTGAAAGATAAAATAATTCCAGATATAAAAATTTCCAAATTTTCGAGACTTCTCTTTAGAAAATCAAAGTCCAAGCTAACTTCTGACGATAGACTTGAGTGCAATATTATGAATGGCGCTTTAAGGCAGCAGCTCTGTGTGTATGCGTGTGTCTGTGTGTGTGTGTCTGTGTGCCATATAATCAAAAGTACCTTTTAAAACAATAAAAGCACACAGAGAGACAGGAAGGAAATAAATGCTAGAAAAAAAGAATAAAATAATAAAATAAATAAAGGGCAAGGAAGAAAAATAAACGTTGAAAGTAGCAAAAAGGGGAAAGGGGGAAGGGGAGTTCGGGAAAATGAAAATTATAAATAAATAAATAAATAAAGAGACGTTTTTCGTCAGCAGAGGCAAAGCAAATGAGTTGACGGCACAAAAGGCAAAAAAGGCACTTCTCGGCAATGCGTTTATTGTGCGGCACGGGTTGGCCAAAGGGGTGGTGAGGGGCTGGCTAAAAGATACAGGAGTTTAGAGCGCTGGCGATGACGATGACGACACGGCATCAAAGTCAAAGTGCTCGCAAAATGGCAAAAACTCTTTTTACTTCTTTTGTATTGTTGTTGTTGTTGTTGTTGTTGTTGTGTTTTTTTACCGTACGTTCGCCATTTTGCTTTTCGTTGCGCTTCCTTTTTACTCTTACTTGTTGGGGTTCATTTTTCTTTTTTTTTCTTTCTTGCCTTTGCAGCTTCTTCTTCTTCTACTACAACTTTTTTAAAGATACAAGTGAGTGAGCGACAGCGCGACCGGGAGAGTGAGTGAGAGAGAGAGAGAGTGAAATTTTTAAAAGATGCTTTTAGCGGTAAATAATGAAAAGTTAAAAAGCCACATCAATGAGATACTTTTGTTGTTGTTGTTGTTGTGCTGTTTTTTTTTTCTTCTTCTTCTGCTTTGCAATATTTTTATACATTTTTCCTTTTTATTATTTTTTTTACGTACAACTTTTTTTTTGCCATTTTGTGCGTAATTTTTTTTGTTGTTTTCTTCTTCTTTTTGCTATTTTCATTTTCATTTTTATACCGTTAGACAGCAAATGTTGGCGCTGGCTGAGGGTTAAGGCAAAGACGAGCAGCTCTCGAGTTGACAGCGGCAAAAGGAGCTCAACCGTTGGCGTTTGGTGAGGGGGGTAAAGGGAGGGAAGTACAAGTAAAGTCAACTTTTCTTACAAGCACGCTTTATCTTTCTCTCTCTCACACACACATAATGTAACTGTTAGTTAGTGTTGTTGTTTTTTTTTAGTATTTATTTTGCTGCTTCTTCTATGCTGCTTAGTTGTTGTTGTTGTTATTTGTTTGTGTAATTTTTTTTAAATTTTTTTATATTTTTTTTTTGATTTTTTTGTTGATTTTTTGCCTAATGTTGGTTTGCTTTATAGATAGTTAGATAGATAGATAGTTAGATACATAGATACATAGATACATATATGTATGTTTGGTCTTGCTGGCTTGTCAGTTGTTCGGTCGGTCGGTTGGTTGGCATGATGACTTGCTTGGATTGATTGAAATGTCGGCCGTCCGATTTGCTTGGCTTGGCTCACCTCTCCTCACCGTCCCTTCTTCCACTCCTTCCACTCCTTCCACAGCTCAACTTATTGCTTCGCCTCACTTTACTTTGCTTTGGCTCAGGCATTGATGTCCTGAGTCCTGCCAATGTCCTTAATTGATGTTATGACGATGCTGTCGTCGTTGTTGTTGTTGTTGTTGTTGCTGCTGTTGCTGCTACGGTTTTCATCATTTCAGCGCTGAGCATCTTTCAATGTACGCTTTTGTCGTGCGGTTGCCAACGATATTCATGTATGCATCACTTATGTGTCTGTGCGTGTGTGTGTGTGTGTGTGTGCGTGTGTGTGTGCAAGCGTTAAGCATGTGTGCTGCTACAATTTGTAATGATACACAAATTAGACTACTAAATGGACGCTTAATGGCTTCAAGCACAGGCAGACAAACACACACACACACACACACACACACATGCACTTACATATGCCATTTACATAGCTGTCTTTCTTTGTCATCATATGTCGAAATATGGCATTGTTTAATGTTAATTTGTTCTGCGTTTTTTTTGCCTTTTTCTTTATTTGTGTTTTTTTCTTATTTTTGTGTAATTTAAGCTTCAAAAGATTTTCAAAAAGCTTCATTACAAATTATTATATATTATATTATTATTTATTATTATAATTATAATTGTACCTTTTTTTTAAATATTTCTTTGGTGTTTTCATGAAATTTCTTTGTTTTAAATTATACGAAATTATTTTCAAACTGAAAAGGAAAACTAATAAATTTGGAAATCGAATTCGTACAAGAATTGAAAATTTTCAGTGAAGTTCTAATAAAGTTGTTCTTCTCAGAAGCGCGCTCCTCAATAAATGAGTTGACTTTTAACACATCATTTTAAAATATTTATTTTATAAATAAACTATAAAGTTAAGCTGGAATTTTCTAATGATTTATCCTCAAAGAGATTTGTCCGATCTTATGGATATGCCCTTTTTTAAACCAATTTAACTCATTGTTGGACTGTTGGAGCGTTCCAGTAATTCGGACACTTACAGAAGTTGTCTTATAAGTAACTTCTTTAAAATTTTCTGGAAACAAAAAAGTCTATTTAATCTTATAATTTGTTTAAAAAACCAACACTTTAAATTAATAAATAAATATTATATAAAAATACATACTTCTTCATATCTTAAGTGGGGAGGTATTTATCATTTTATTGCTTCATACGAAATTCTGCTTTATCGACCAAGTCAACTTGTCACTATTTGTGACCAACTGTGATTAGCTGTGACTCTTTGTCAATAATGAGAATCGCTGAAATCAACATTGAGTCACAAAATGAGACTCTATAAGCACTGTGACGCTATAAGACTTGTGTCTCACTGGACTTTATGAGCCTTGAGACTCTATAAGCTTTGTGACTTTAAGTGACTCATTGTGACTGGCGTGGGACTAGATCGCTTAGTTTGAAAACCTACTTCCCTCCGCCATTTAACAACTGTCAACTTATCATAATTATTGCTAATAAATTTACATTCATAAACATGAATGTTTCTAAAACCCAATTTAAAATATGCGACATTTGAATGCGATTCGAAAATTTTAACAAAACTTTCATAAAACACAAAAGAACGAAGACAAAAAATTTACTTTAAAGAAAACATATATTTTTTTTAGTAAAAACAAATATTTTTGCATTTCTTACGCCTACCAAACGGTAGATTAAAGACAAGCAAAGCCAAAGGAAAAAGAAACACAAATAAAAGTGAGCGGGACAGCGAAACAACATGAGTTGGCGACTCCCCAAAGCCTGAAACTCATACAAACAAACAAACACAAAAAAAGCCATTAAAAAATATTTGCTGAGCAAAAAGGAAACAAAAACAAAAAGATATAAAATAAAAAAATGTTGAAATAAAAAAAATATATATTGAGGGAAAAGTGGAAAATACTTAAAAAATAGATACATCATCAAGCACACACACACACACACACACACACACACACACACACACACATACAGTACGGCACTGCCTGCGGGGGCGTCTGTCGTGCAGTTTGACGGACTGACGTTGCCGCCAAAAACTCACACACACACGCACACACACACTGACACGTCAATCGTCGTTGCTGAGAGTATTGTTTTAAGGATTACTCCAGCAACAACAACAACAACAACAAAAACAGCAACAACAACGAGGAGGAGTGAACTGCACCCACACAACATACAGCACATAGAGCAATACAACGTGCAACGCCACCATCATCATCATCATTATTGTCCTCTCCCATCAACGACATGGTTCCGCATTTAACGAAGACTAATTCATTGCGCACATCATTTTTCATTTCTCCATTTTGGCTTGTCGCAACGCTACTGCGGCAGCGACAGCGTCAACGGCAACAGCAACGGCTGATAAACGCCAAGCAACGACGTGCGCTCATTGGTCGTTGCGTGTCGCATATGTGTTGGAGTGAGCCAGCTATATATAAGATATATACGCGCTGCCAGTAAGCGCGTGTGTGCGACAGAGAGCGCGTGCCTTAGAAAGAGATGTCGTCAGATAATCGTAATGGCAGCCAGCAGCGGCAGCAGCACAACAACAGTTTGACAAGCACACGTAGCAGTGCTGCTCAAACTGTATGCGCCATCATGACGTTATTCTGTGATGCGCTTTGCTTATGTGTGCCACTGTTAGTTGTTGCATTAAACTAAGCAAGCCGACAATTTGTGCTGTAGCGTATTTAATGTCAGCGCCACCCACACGTCAAGCATTACGTTTATCTCTTTCGCACGTGCGCTTTGGCATGGCATGTAAAGGCATGCGGCATGCGGTCCGCTGGCTCATAGAGAAGTCAGTTAGAGACGACGCCAAGTGGCGTTCAGTCGCGGCGCGCATTTTGCAATTCAACACGACACAAGGCATTACTAACGGTACCGCTAACGTTGGCAATTGCTGTTGCAACAAAAAAAAAAAACAGAAATGACGTTAAAGATTTACAATTTTTTTTAAACTGTTGTTTGAAATTCCCACAAATTTAAATGATCGCTGTAAAAAAAACAGGAACCACAAAATGTTAATTAACATTGTTCTGCTAGCCAAGTGTTATTGCACTTAGCAACAGAATTAAAATGGCGGTTTCGAATTTAGTTAACAGCATGTTAAATTAATGTTAAACTGTACAGGCACAGGTGTCATTTAATGATCAAAGCACATTTAGTATTGGAAAATGCTTAGCGCCATTAAATCAACCAAGCCTTAAGGCAATAATGTAATGAAACGTAAACATGCTTGCTTTGATCTCTTTAGAGAGGCTCTGCACTTGTTGCAAAGCAAAACGATCGTAAGCAACAACAATACACAACACTTGTATGCACGACACACAGCGCGCTCAGTGCCGCTCAAACTGTGCACGCAGCAAAATGGCGCCAAACATGAAGTGCATTGCATATTTTGAAATTTATGAAAAAAACAACAACAAAACAAAGAAAAAAATAGACTTAATTAATTTGTGCAAGGACTTTCACTGACCGACAATGACGAGAACGACTTACTTTCGCTAATACATAGTAATAATATACATATATACATAAAAGACATGATACTTATTGTGTTGTTGTTGTTGTTGTCGTGTTGGCATTTGTCAACTTTTGGTGGCGTAAAAGTTTCAAGTACATTTTAATAATCAACAAACAAGCAGAAATTCTTAGTTTTTGTTTTGTTGTTGTTGTTGTTGATTGCGCGCTTCGTGAAGTCGACGACATTGCAGTTGCCGACATGGCCAACGCAACAATAACAACAACATTCTTTGCACCCGCCATTCATACAACAACAACAACAAAAATGCAACAGCTCAAGTTGCAAGTTGAAAAAGTGCATGTGGTTGGTATTGAAGGAAGTGTGTCAGACATGTTAGCCAAGTTGGAATTTGTTTGTTAGCCATGATGTGTGTGTGTGCGTGCGGCAAGTGTGAAGGCATCGTTTGCGAGCGAAACTAACGGTAATAGAATAAATGCTGTTTCATTTTTTCCACCATCAACACCATGCAACATACAACATGTGCGAAGAGGAAAGCTTATGTGTTCGAATGAGAAGGCAAACGAACGTACGAACACATGCTATAGTCCAACTAGACCAAAAAACCGGGCCAACAGACAAACCAAACAGACCAACAAAATAATAATAATAATGAAAAAACTACAAAAACAACAAAGAGTAAAACAACATTGCAAACGAACTAAAATCAAACGAAACCGAAACGAATGCAAAATTTGTGCAGTGGGAAGAAAAACACAAAGCAAAAACAAAAAGCAAAACAAACCAACTGAGCCAAAAAAGAAGAAGAAGAAAAAAAGACAACTTGGTTCAAAATGACGACGACACTAACGAAATTAAGCAAACAAGTTAAAAAGAGACAAGACTACAGACAAATAATTGTCCATGTGTGTGTGTGCGTGTGTGTGAGGGGAGCACGCAGCTGAATATTCGCAACACACACGACAGCGCACGAACGTACAAACGAGCGACGGTCCGGACGAACGAGCGAATGAATGAAGAAACGAACGAACGAACGAACGAAAGAGCAAGCGAAGGGACGATGTGCAATGCATGGCTTGCTTGCTTACTTGAGTACGTGCGTCCGTGCGTGCTTCTATGTGTATAAGCGCATAACGCTAGCTAGCTATCTCAGTTACGCTTATGCGCGAGTTATAAAGCCATGGAGCACAGGGTTGACTGGGTGGTTTGGATTGTCGTACACACAAGCTTCATTATTTTTCAAATTATTAGTACGACTAACGATTCGTGGTCTTAACGCCAATACAACTGCAAATGCACACACACATATAGCGAAACCAGACATTGGCAACCAGCAAGAACAACCACCAATCGCCCGCGCTGCAGCCAACAACCAAGCAATCCGCAAACTCTATACAAACGTATATGTTCGCTCACGAGCATAAATACGAGTTTTCAAGTTGTTGTTGCCGATGTTCCCGACCCTTCTTTCACAACAGCAACAGCAACAACAACAACATTGCTGTCGCAGTCGTCAGCACTAGCAGCAGCATACGACGGCAGCGCAGCGCAACGCAAACCAAGCACATGATCCTTAATTTCGTTATAATTTTGTATGTTGCCTGAAATTGTATATCATTTTAAGTTTGATCGGCCGCGAATACGTACCGAACAGCGTGAACCGACGACGATGACAACAATGACAACAAGACGACCATTACAATAACAACAGCAATTACAAAAAATAATACACAAAAAAAAAACGCCACAAAAAAACAAAACGTTTGCCAAATTGTAGCAACAACAACAACGATGCCAATAAGCAAATAACATTAAATAAGTTTTGGTTTTCGACCAACAAACTAAGCCAACAAAGCATCCTTTTTCACTTCACTTTTACGTGCGTGTGAAATTTGCACTTTTTGTTTGCCGTCGGAACTCAAATAAGTGCATAAAGAATTTGGCATTAAAGTGCAATACATATATATTTTTTTTCCAATATAAAGTTCCATATTTTTTTTAAATTTTTTTTGTTGCTACACAACATAAAGTAGCCTAAAACTTAATAATGTGCAACGCATAACGGAGTTTCTGTTTACGTTTTATACGTGTCTTCTTTTTTTTGGGTTTGCAAAACATACAAAATAAGTGCTAAAAAAGCTGCCGACGGCAAAGTGCGCAAAGTTCGCAATAAGTGTCGACGACGGCGGTGAATGCCAAGAAACAAACAAGCAAAAGAAAAACAACAACAGCGCCAAGTGCATGTGCATAGCAAAAGCAAAACAATTAATTAATTAAAGTAATAAAAAACAAAACCAAAAACCGCAAAAGAACAAATAAATAAGCAAAGCCAAAAAAGCGCTAAAATATTGTGCCAAAATTAGTGTTTCAAACCAAATAAGAAAAAAAAAGCAAGAAGCATTACTCATTTACGAAAAGCCGTTGCTTTTAAGGCGAATATATAAAAGTGCAACAAAGAACGCTTGCAGAAGTTGTTGCTCGAAGCGTTTCAACAACAATTTGGATTTAAATAATACAAACACACCACACACACACACAGACGTCGGTTGTGTGTCGTTGCAGGGCAACGTTGCCGTTTTTTTTCCACACTCAGCGTTATTAATACCGGTCTTGCTTTGGATTATACGAGAATTGATCTGTTCAAAACGTATATCGATACGCAGCGTTTTTACGCCGGCCACAAATTGGATTTCAAACAACACAGCTGTGCCGGCGGCCCTGGTACCGGTGGTGGAGTCGTCGGCAATACTAATAACAGCCAACCGCATCACACGCATACAGCGCACGGCAGCGTTGTTGGTGTGGGCATCGGTGCAGGTGCGGGCGCACACGGCATTGCTTTGAGTGCACTGAACGCGCACACACACACGCACGCGCATACGCCACAACACGGCGCGCATCATACGCTTGCCTTGCATCACACACATCATACCGTCGGCAGCGGCGGCGGCGGTGGCAGCGGCGGTGGTAGTAGCAGTAGTAGCGGCGGCGGCGGCGGTGGATCTTCATCAGTAACGTCAGCACAACAACAAAGTCAACAGCAACAACAACAGCAGCAGCAATTGGCCACAGTCGCACAACAACAACAACAGCAGCAGCAAGTGAATAACGCTGTGCAGCAACAACAACAACAGCAGCAACAACACCACCAACAACAGCAGCAGCAGCAACAACAACAGCAACTGCATCTTGGCCTGACAGCCGCCGGCTTGAACGCACACAACGTTGTTGGCATCGGTGCCGGCGCTGGTTCCGGTGGCAGTAGCGGCACTAGCGGCGCGACAACATCAACGCTCTTGATTGGCAACGGTCCCGCCTCGAACGGGCCCACAACACATTCCGCCGCCTCAACGGTTTCGGTGACAACAGCCGCCGCTGCCGCTGCGGTTGCCGCAAACGCTGCCGCAGCTGCTGCTGCTGCAACGAACGCCGCCGCGGCTGCTGCCGCCTCCGTTTGCACAACGTCGCTGCCACATCACGTGCCGCCGCATCACAGTCTCGGCCTGAGTCCACAATCGAGCGCCGACTCGCAGCAGTTCAACATCTTTCCAGCGATTTTCAGTCGCCAATTGAACTTCTCAGCGGCCGCTGCTGCCGGCGCCTGCGGTCAAGGTAAATTGACCATGGATGAGCTGCGTCCGAATCTTGTGGGCGGCCTGCTTGGCCTGCAGCAGGGCTTGCTCGATGAACATGCCGGCAGCATGCAACATGGCGGCGTTGGCGTCGGTCAGGACACGAAATCGTTTATGTCATTTCAAGATAATCGGCTAATGGGCATCGGCTCGTCGCACGAGAATCGCTTGCTCAGCTTGGCCACGTCTGTGCAGGATACACGCTCGCCGATCACATCGCTGGACAAATCATCGTCCTCGTCGTTGAATCATCAGCGTAAATGCAGCAGCACACCGGAGGACTTCAGCTCATTGTACTCGGGCCTACCGACACCTGGCATGGATTCATCCTCGCATCATCATACGCCGGCGCACACGCCGCCCTCGCGGCTCTCCGATCATGGCATTTCCGGTTAGTATCAACTTTCGACTGGCCAACACGAAAGGATTAGCAACATGCATACATATATATTAGGCATCTGTTCTCTGTCTGTCCGTCTGTCTGTCTGTTGGCTAGCCCACTTAGCGTCGCATTGTTAGCCTTTTAGTCGGTCTCAATTTGTTTGACATTTGCTGCCAAGGCACACGCGTCACAGATTATCTCGGCTTTAGCGCTTATGTGGCAATTATCTCTTTCAGCATGTCACCATTGTCACTTCAAACAACCCTTCTTAGTCCTTCACACACTTCCTGCCCTGCCCGACCCTTGCCTAGCACGTTCTTTGTCGTCGCTGGCTTGCCTCATTCATTGGAATGCCGATCGGCTTAGCGCAATTGTTATTCCCAAATTCGAAGTCCAACAACAACGCTTCCAATTCATGCCACCATTGTTGCCATTTCAGCAATAATGTCTCTTTTCTCTTCGTGCTCCTTTGGCCATAAAGTTTATTTTGTGCAAATATTTTCATAACTCAATTGTTGTTCTTCAATAAGATTTTGTCGGTGAGCATTATATTTAAAGTTCTTCATTAATTATGGAACATTCATTCGTTCAAAATTAATAATATCTTCGATGCCGGATAGCAAAGTATAGAAGTCGCTCAGCAATTCGTACATTTTCAAGTTCTCATCTCTCCTGTAAATATAAATTATATAGTTAGGATATAAAAAAGCTTCAATTCTGTTGATAGATCATGTAGGTTCTTTGGTTTGTATAGAGCAATTTTTTTAATGAGAGTATCTCACTCCGAAACCATATGTTTGAATTGAAATTTTACATAGGAACTACTTTTCATTCTAAGCACGGAATTCCCGAGCTCCTGTTCCAATAAATTCTTCATCCGCCACTGGTCAGTTGCCTATCAGTTAGCAGACTGATAAAAACCAATTGGAATTCTACAAATCTCTGAACAATTTGAATTGGCCCATGTCTAAAACGAAATCATTTGTGCAAAGGATAATTTGTTTAATTACTTTCAAGTTCGTAAGCGACAATTTGCCCATTAGAGTAAACTTTTGAAGATTTTCTGAGCATAAATTCTCCACTCTAATATCGCCAGTGCTGCTCAAACGCTTTTTTGAACCAAGCCAACTTTTTCAAGATCTTAAAAAGTAAATTCATTAATTTGAAAACAAATTGTAAGAAATAAACTTAATACTTGTGAACCACTGCACAATCGTTTGGCTAACGCTGGCTGACGCTGAGAACATGAAGAAATGATGGAATAAAAATTCCTAACACTTATTGAAGCCATCAGCACTTTTGTTTATAAACAATATACTCAAGGTCACATCCGCACTATATAGCATAGCATAGCATGTCTGTCTGTCAGTCAGTCTGGCTCGATTATTCGATTTGCTTAACATAATTTTTGTGTTGGTATTACTCAATTAGACCGAATATAGTTTAAATTTGTTAACGAGCTAAGCGCGCCAATTATCGAAAACGAGCCGAGCGCCAGCAGAGCCTTCAACGTCAACTTCAACGTCACCTTCAGCCTTGGCTTCACCGCCATCGATGTCCGTGTTTTATCTTTTGGCATGTTGTTGTTGTTGTTGCTGTTGCTGTTGACATTGTCTGTCGTTGTCATAGCTTGATGATCCTTGTCTGGTTCGTCTGTTTGCTGACCTTTTAAGCGTTGCGTTGCATAATTTTCTGCCTTTTGAACTTTGTGCTTTGTCCTTAGCTAGAAAAGAGCGCAGGTAAGAAACAAACTGATGATGACGACGAAGCTGCTTGGCTGGCTGTCGCTTCCTCTCCCTCGCTCGCGCTCTCTCTCCTGGTGTGTGCAAAATTTCATCACGATTAATATAAAATTTGCATAAATTATCCCATATTGCATATTCATGTAAAGCGGACCAACCGAAAGTGAAGTCAACGCAACGCAACGTTGTCCTTGTCGGCGTCGGTGTCATCATCATAAGGTTCGCTGCCTTTATTATGTATTATTTTGCGGCCACTTTAGCTTTGACAAAATGGCGTCGCATGTTGTTGTTGTAGACGCATTGAAGTTGTGCTTTGGTTAGCCTTGCTTGCTGTCACTGTCACTGCTGTTGTTTTTGTTGTAGCTGTTGTTGTTGTTGCGCGCGTCTTGCGGTCTGCCTGTGGCCGCAATGTGGCGTTTTTCGCCGTGTCGCCGTGTCGCCGTTTTTACTCTCGCTTGCACACCTTCGCCGTCTCTGTCTCTGTCTTTGTCGCACTTACGCGCTTTTGGTCTCTTGTTGGTTTTTTT
The DNA here is from genome assembly GCA_037044515.1 of Phortica magna. Lineage (NCBI taxonomy): Eukaryota > Metazoa > Arthropoda > Insecta > Diptera > Drosophilidae > Phortica > Phortica magna. The sequence continues at coordinate 39,127 of JBAMBP010001676.1, forward strand.
TAATTCTCACATTTCTGTTTTTGCGCTTTGCTTCATGCTAATTATTCATAATTTTCGGGTCAGCAAAGTTAGACATTAAACGCTTTACGCATATTAATGCGTCTTGGCAACTGTTCTGCCCCTCTCTCTCGCTTACCCGCCCGCTGTCTGTAATTGTATTTTTAATGTGTTGTTTTGGTAAAAAAAATCATTTAGTAACATTTGTGTATTCATTGTAGCAGAAGGTGCATTCAAGAAACTCAAACCGGAACCAAACACTGGCCTTTCTTCAGTTTCCGGAGGTGTTACATCGCCCGGAAGTGGATTATCTTCATTGAGTCAACATGCCGGCCATACCCCAACCACAGCATCCTGCCCAACCCCAGCCAGACGAAGACATCGAACCACATTCACGCAGGTAAGTCCAACCATTAAATTTAATCACATTTAAATGATATATGTATGCAAATATGACTTCATATACATACATATGCATGACTGTGCATGTCATTTTATTGGCATGGCATGGTTAGTTAGGTTAGGTACGAATATGCAGCAAAAATCAGTCGTTCACGTTGTTGTTGTTGTTGTGTGCGCTATGCTGATGCCTGTGGTCTGTCAGTCCGTTTCCAACGTCACTCGTCAGTTGTTAGTTAACATGCAACTTCCAAGTTGAGAATTTTAATTAGATTTTTAACAAGTTATGTTATTGTAGACAAAACAACAACAACAACAACAGCAACAGCAACAACGCACGCGAACATTTGTCTGTCGTCCATGTCAGTCAGCATGTCAGTTAACAACATGTTTGCGCATGTGTTTGTTCATTAGGTTAACGGTAAACGGTAAACGATACTTAACTTTGTCACTGACCAACATGTCGTATGCAGATTCTTTCTACACATGGCATATTTTTCTGCTGCTTCTTCTTCTTCTACTCATATTGCATAATTACATAGTTTGAGGTACGTTAAGCTTGCGTTGAGGAATGTTGCTGAGTTGTGTCTGCAAAATGATTTTGTCCTTCGGGCTTTAAATGTAATAAACTTTCCTTTCGCGCGTTTTTCTTTTTCTATTTTTTTTTCAATTTTCTAATATTTTCAAACTTTACAACACTGCTTTCTCCTCAACTCAACTTATTTACGCTTACATTTTTTTTTGGTTGCAATTTGTTTATTTATGTCTTTGCACACTTCAACGTCAAAGTAAATTTACGCTCAACGCTGCGTTGAACATGAGTTTCTCATTAGCAATTTGTAAATAAAAAAAAACTTTTGTCAAATACACTGTAAACAAAATATATATAAGCGAGTATATAAAGGCACGTACTAAATAAAAAAAAAAAAAGTGTTTGAATAAATGTGCAGAATGTAACGAGTTAGCCTAATTAAAATCCTCTTAATTTCAGGAACAATTAGCGGAGCTGGAAGCCGCGTTCGCCAAATCGCATTATCCTGATATTTACTGCAGAGAAGAATTGGCGCGAACGACAAAGCTGAATGAGGCGCGAATACAAGTGAGTATATAAATAAATTAACAACAATATTAACATTGTGTGTTTTTTTTTGTGTCTTCAAAACGTGCTTTTTATGCGCACTAAGTAAATAATGTTGCCCAACAACAACAACAATAAAAACAAGAAAGCAAAACAAGTGAACGAAATTGCGTAGCACAGCATCGAACAGCATTGAACAGTAATAGCACAGAATAGCACAGTGTAGTACAGAATATAACAGAAGCGCAGAAAACTGTATTGCTTGGCATTAAAAGCATCAGCAGTGTTGTTGTCGCTGTTGTTGTTGTCAACAATTGCAACAGTTGTTGTGCTGATGCGATCTCGTCTTTGCTTCTTGGTTAGGCGATTAGTGTACGATTATTTTCAATTGAATGCTTTACAGCCGTTGGGTGTCGCGCTCAAGTGCAACGAGGCGACAACCCTCAACTGTTTTGCCATGTGAAAAGAAAAAAAAAACGGATCAAAAAGAAGAATTTGCGCCGCGGTAATAATTAATTTATAGTTTTATCATGCAGGGTGGTCCTGTGCACTTGCCCGTACTGAACGCAAGGCAAGGCAACTCTGTGCTTGTCGACGCTCGCAATGCGTAACACGTTTGAGTTCATTTGCTCGTTCGTTCATTCATACGTTCGTTTGCTCGTTGGTTTGTTCGCTGACACGTTCACTTGACTCGCTTGCTCGCTCGCTCACTCGTTTCGTTTCGTTTTTATATGCGGTGTACAATTACAGACAGACTGATGGATAAACTGACTGAAAGACGAACGCACGGACGGACGCAACGTATTAAGCTCATGTTGAGTGCTGTGCGAAAAGCAAGTGCACAAAACGGGAATGCGTGCGTGCCTGCTGATGTGTCTCTGTGCGTATGTGTGAGTGTGCGTGTGTGTAAACGAGCTGAAGCGTAAGTGAGTGAGTGAGAGAACTGAAATGCTATGCAATGCTATTTTATCAACGTTTGATGAATAATTTTCTAAGCAGATGTGTGTGTGAGTGTGTGTATGTGTCTGTGCCCAAAGCTAAAATTGCCGTTTTATTACACCGCGCCCCTGTCATCAACATGCGCAACAACAACAACAACCACCATTGAACTTTAAATTTGCAATAAAAATTTATATACAAGACAAATTTGTCAACACATTCAAGTAATGCTTATAATGATGTCGCTGATGACGATGTCGATGAGGATGATGATGATGATGATGTTAATGATGATGAGCCGTTGTTGAGTTGTGTGCTAAGCGGGTGTGAGAGTCAAGTTGTCGACGCGGGTCGTCAAATTACACACACACACACATACACACACATATATAGACTCATACAGCGTGAGTGAATGAAGGCAATGACAAAGTGGTTAGGGCAGGGGAGGGGAAATAACACGGCTGCGCTTTCATGTTGCAGATTTTTTCATTCTTCAAATACAATTCGTAAATATTTGAACATTTGTGGAAAAATATGGTTTATGTACGCTTAATAATTCGAGTGGCAGATTGATTGTGAAAAGGTTTATGGGCAAGGGGGGGCGGCTTGTACTTGTGCTTGTCCTTGGTCCTTCATTCGATTCATTCGCATTCTTATCAGCATTTTGATTTTGATTGCATTTTAATTTAAACGTATTCTTTTCATGTTTCATCTTCATATTCATGTTTTTTATGATTTATTATCGTTTGTTCAATGTTGATTGTAACTGAGATTGTTTGTTGTTGTTTTCTTTTTTTTTTTTGTATTTTTGAGCTATTCGTTTTTTTAATGATGCGACATCTGGCGGTGGAATTAGTATTTTTTTTTTTTTAATAGTTTTTCTATTACTTTTCTTAATGAGCATGTCTGTCTTTGTTTCTTGATGAGAAGAAGCTTTTTGCAGAAGCGTGACAGCTACAAAAAGTGCCATGCTTGTATCATTATAAGAGCCAAGCATGAGGAAAGAAAGCTCTCTATAGGAATTCTCTATAGGAAGTCACAGTGAGTCACAAGCGTTGCTCATCATCAACCCGTCTCAGTTGGTCACTCAAAGTGATTTTTTTTCCAGAAGAGAAGCTGTAAAACGGCTGTTTGATAAAAGCACCACTCATTGAGGACATTGAGGAGCGTTAATGAGATTCCTTGATAGCATGTTGCATGAGTTTTCGAACTAAGAACGTCTTAAGATAACATAAGAGAATTTTAATTTGCTTGTGTCCTTCAAAGCAAAGCCGTAATTGTCAATTGGCAAACTTTTGTTGGTGCATGAAGTATATTAAAGACCATAAAAGAGATCTTCAACAAGTTTTACTTAGAATGCAAAGCTTTAAAAAAGCGCAAAAGAAACCGAAAAAAAAAAAATGCGAAAATGTTATAAATATAATTGAAAGAAAAGCAAAAATAGAAAGGAAGTCAAGTGAAGTAAGCAAAGTGGGTCAACGAACCAAATAATCAAATGAATGACATGGCATGCTGAGCAGCGTAGCACAGCGCAGGGCGAGGGGCACGAGGGGACGGCACACGTCGAAGAAATTTGAGTGCAAAAAAAGGAGACCAAACAAAAACGAATGAATGAACGACGAAAATTTGATTAAATGAGACAAATTAAATTTGAATATGTTTAATTTTCATATTTCCGTGGCCAAACACACACACACACACACACACAAACAGACACACACAAGAGCCACAAGCAGAAGGGCGAAACGCGACGCGAAATATGCAAACGCAACGTGGGACATGTGTGGGTGAGCGAGAGGCGCACATAAAGCATCTAATTAGGCACAAAAAGAAAAACGAAAATAATGAATTATAAATTTGTATTTTTGCTTTTTTTTGTTGCAAATTTAGCTTAGTTTATTTGTTGTTGTTGTTTTTCATTTTTTTCTATGATTCAAAATTAGCTTTAAATGTATTTTTGGTTAAAGCATTTTTGTTGTTGTTGTTATGTTGTTTGTTGTTGTTGTTGTTGAGGCAATGAACATGAACGCATTGACAAAATGGCGACCGTTTGGTGTTAGTGTTGGTAAATGGATGAAGCAACTGAAGAGCACAAATGGAAAAGTTGAGATGGCAAAGCCAAATGCGCACAGCAGATGAGTGTAAGCGAGGGGGCGCATGAAGGGGGAGAAGAGATTTGATTTTTTTTTTGCTCTTCACATAAATAAAAAGTTATAGCAATGCGAATGTATGTGTGTGCCATCAAATGGATCCTTAATTGAGTTACTCCGCCCACATTTGCCACACACACACACACACACACACATACAATCATACACTTAGATGTATACCGAAATGTGTGTGTAAGCGAGGGCGGCATGGCAAAATAAATAAGTAGATTTTCAACCCTCCTTACACGTTTACTGATGCAAACAGACAGACATCAGGACAGGCAGCAGGACAGACAGACGTTAGGACAGAGCGTTAGACTGACAGACTTAGTGCGCGCCCCCAAGCGAGCGCCATGCAAGCATAGACAAGCAGTCAGCAGCAACATCAGCTCAGCTCAGCTCATGGTTAAGAGCATTTTTTATCAGCAACACACACACACACACACACACCAACATACATGCGGGCATACAGAAAGCGATATACAAACAAATAAACAAGCAGTTAGTGCGACATCAGAGCCAACCAAATGAAACGAAAACCAAACGCGCAAACGGCAAAGCAAAGCAAAGCAAACCAACCATCCAAACGAAACGAAATGAAACGAAACGCAACGCAATGCGAGGCAGAGGGGACAACGAAATGAAACCAAACCAAAGCAGAGCAAAGCACAGCACAGCACAGCAAACGAAAGCAATTTCAAAACTCAAGCATACCAACGGTAAACAGTAACAACGAAACGAAAAAAAAGGCGCTTATTTTTAAAGCCAATATGCCGTATGTGCGCAACTCATTCTTATACACATAAGAGCATTTGCAAGTTTTTCTGCGCACCCGCGTGCCTTAAAGACATATTGTTGTTTCTTTTTTTCTTGTATGACTATCATTAAGCCACAAATGCTGTGCTATGCTGGCGCCCTAAGGCTTCTTATTTTTTGCGCCACACTTTTTTCCCCACACACACACACACACGCAAAGGCAGACACAGCGACATTGCCATAGACAAAGATAATAATAATAATAATAATAAATATAATAGTAATAATGATGTTGTTGATAGAATAAACGAAAGCGCCATCATTGTCTCATGCCTACAACGCACTACAGCACACACCCCCAATCAGCCGGGCTGACTGACTGGCTGACTGGCTGGCGAGGCAACACCCCCGCTTATCAGCCAAGGCGAAGCGAAGCAACGTTGTAGCACATCCGCCATCATTTCTGAAATGAAATGAACATTTTTATACGCAGTCGCGCTCCTTTGCTCCCTTCCCCTTTTTTTTCTTGTTGTTTTTTTTCTTGTTACTTTAACTTCACATTCGCTGCTTTTGCCGTCGCCGTCAACGTCCCTTTGCCATTGTTCCTTTAATGTGCTGAGCACAAGTTGACGGCGCGCGCGTTGTTGTTGTTGTTGTTTTCCGCCACCAGCGAACGTCGCCATTTTTGTGTGCTGCTTTCAAACAGACAGACACGTCAGCATCTTCAATGTGATTGTTGTTGTTGTTGTTGGCGCGTCATTTACCCAAAGCAAATAAGCAAAGGAGCTGGCGGACCGTCTTTAATAAGGTCTTCTTCTTCTTCTTGCTTCGTCTTCGTTTTCTTTGACTTTCTTTTAGTATTTTGTCTTATTGCTCAGCTGCTTCTTCTTCTTCTACTACATTATCATGCCCATGCTCAAGTGCTGCTGCTGCTGCTTCTTCTTATTCGTTTGCTGTCTTGTGCTTTATTGCGACACAGTCTCAAGCATCCGTCATATCCGTCCGTCCGTCTGTCCATCCGTCTTCACTGTCTGTCTGTCTGTCCGACCTGCTCTTCGTACTTTCTTACTTGTCATCATCATCTTATTTTCAATTTCAATTTTGTAGATTCATTTTCTTTTTTTTTTTATTCGCTTTTTTTTTATTTTATTTTTTGCTCATAAAATATATTTGGTCCTTTTCCTTTTTTATTGCTATTATTTTTGTTGTTGTTGTTGTTGTGCTTACACATTGCCTGCGCCATTTTTATTTGGCTTAAATGTATATATATATGTATGTGTGTGTGTGTGTGTGTGTGCATTTCTTATAAGAACTTTTTGCGCGCTTGAAGATGTCTTCAAAGTGAAATTAATGTGTGCGCATAGTTGGTTAGGTGGCTTGCTTGTAATGTCGGTGGCGGCGGCGGCGGTGGGAAGGGGGGTGACATGTTGGTGTTGGGTGAGACTTTGGTTTGACGTTTGGCTGGCATATGTATGTGTGGGTGTGTGTGTGCTGCTAATAGCATGTCTTAACTCAGATCAAAGTCAAGACAAACCGCTACCACTTGCCGCCCCCAAAAGTATGCAGTACAAAGCAGCTAATGGCGTATGCTTGCTGCTGCTGCTGCTTCTTCTTCTTCTCATTATTATTGTGCTCATAATCAGCTTCTTCTGCTTCTTCTTCTACTACGACTACAATGTCTTCTGCTTGCCATGTACATACATACAGACATATGCAATTAACAACGCACACACACACACACACACACACGAACACATTATTAACTATGCATAACCTTAGCTTTGACTTAAACATTTGCCTGCTTTGTTCTCATTGTTCTGTTTGCTTCTTCTTCTTCTTGTTATTCTTGTTTCGTTTCGATCTCTTTGCAGGTTTGGTTTCAAAATCGTCGCGCGAAATATCGCAAGCAAGAGAAGCAATTGCAAAAAGCCTTGGCGCCCTCTGTGATCCCATCCTGCAACGGCATGATGCGGAACATACAAGGCTACAGCGTCTCGCGCGGCTATCAACCCTATCCGCATCACAATACCATGAACCGTTATCCGCAGGTAATTTCCCATATAATAATATAATACCCGCTTTAATCAGCAGTTTACATACATGATCTCTTCAATCGTTTCTAATCGTTTCTTGATAACCACAAATAGGATCTTTTCCAAATGGGCGCCTCATCGTATCCGGGCATGACGCAACCGTTCTCCATGGCGCACAGCACGAACATGGGCTCTGTGGGCGTGCGACAAGATTCAATGGGTAAGTGGCATTCAATTATTCTCCTTATTATTGTTTATCCCAATTAGAAACTTATAAGTTTTTAATGAGCACGCCCATTTTTGAATTTTTCTTAAAGACTCGCGAGAAATTCCATTTTTAAGTTCTGCTCTCATATTCGATTTTCATATAATTTTGCAATATAGAAAATAGATGATTGCAAAGTTTGATTTTGTTATACTCAAGAACCAAAATTTCATTCCAACAAAAACCTTATTTTCAAGGCATCCTGCCTATGGCCGCTATATGCTTTAGTCGTTCAAACTTCAATGTCTTCTTTGACAGCCAAGTAGATCTTCAAATCAAAACAAAAACCTCATTTTTGAGGCACGATCTATAAAGTAATATTCTATAGTGATCCGAACATGCTCATTATGACATATAAATAAAAGAAATCTCTCGGCGCCTCAATTTTTCTCGTTAGCTTTAAAAGTGAGTAATATTGATGAGGCATAATTGTACAAAAATATACTTTATAGAGTTGGAGATGTCTCCTTCGCTTTTGCCAGCGTACAAAACAACTACGGAAATTATTCACATGAGAAATCGCACACACACATGAGCCAAATGAGCAAATGTGCGCCGTAAATTTCCGGTTTGCAAAGATGTCTTCAAGATGTCTTCGTTTGTCCAACTGTTTGTCCGGCCGGCCTGAACATCTCTGTCCCTCCCACACTCCCCCCCAATTCTTGTATTACATGCGCTTGCACTTACTTTAGTCAAATGCAGGAAATGAACTTATTAAATATAAAATTATTGTTAATAAATGTCATTGCTTAATTTCCTTTCTTTGCACTTTCTTTATTATTATCAGTTGACTTATCTAATCTTTCGCTTTCTCTCTCTCTCTCTCTCGCAGGCATGTCTCCCGAGGACGAGTGGTACAACAAGAGCCTCTCCGCTCTGCGCATGAATAGCTCACATCATCCGAACCTGTCGGCGCCAATGCTTCAATATCAGACATAATCAAAGACCTTTGACGACTTCTTTTAAAATTCGTTCATCAATTTCGGCAACGAGTGAAATAAAGTCAAAAAACGCTATTAAACTCTTTCGCTCCCTTTCACGCTCTTCTTCTTCCATTCACCTCTATCTTCAATACATCATTATTTCCGGCCTTTCTGACCTCTTCCTTTTCCTTATCCGTTGCTCCCGCCCACTCACCGTCTCTTCTATCACATGTGTTGTCCTTGTCGCACTTTTCTCAACTCAATAGCGAAATTGATCGTTTGCAATCTTAAGCCGAAGTACGTCAAAAGGGAAAATCAAAAAGGAGTAAAACAACTTCAAAAGCCAAAGAAAGATACAAGTTTATAATGTCCAGATACATTATTGCAGCATATTAATACATATGTATGTTCGCTCATGCATACATATTCAAAGTATATAGTTGTCTATATGCATCTGTATATAGATACATATATACATATCGTAAAAAGATATAGCAAGAATATTTATTAAAGTAAACTAAAGTAAAGTCATAAGTCGGTCGTAATACATGTGCGTGCGTCTGTATCTGTATCTGTGTATGTGTGCGTGTGTGTGTGTGTTTGTGTGTAGCCGTGTTGGTATTGCAATGATTACAGTTTACAGACAGACAGACGGACTGAGATGTAACTCTGTCCAAATTGATGTCTGTTTTGAAGTATGTTTCGATAATGATGACGATGATGATGATGATGATAATGACTTTTTATCGATATTAGTTTCATACGAGATATTCTAGCAACATATTTAATTATAAGACTTGTTGATATATTTAATTTTTTTTTTTTTTTTTTTTGTGGTAAATAAGTATTTAGGCTATCAATATATATTTTTTTCTTATATATATATATATGCATATATATATAATTACATATATTAAAATGCAAAAAAAAAAAATAAATAAATAAAATAGCATAAAAATTAAGTGAAAGTCGGCCGAAGTTTCAGTTTCGGCATGTAAGAATAGTTAGGCCGCCAAAGAGAAGTGTGTGTCCGTTTGACGGTGCGTTGGTCTCATATGCAATGTGGTCTTCCTTGGCTATAATGAATGTCTAACTGTACATAAATCGTAAATCGATGGTTCATTGTTTCACTTAACGATAAATTGTGTATTTTCATTTTTTAAACGACAGAACATTTTTGCGCTTGAAAGTTATTTGAAATCCGTCAGTACTCTCCCGCTTTTCTAAATTCAATCGAATTATAAAAGTTCTGTTAGTGTTAGAAAAGCCAGGACTACCCGCAGGACTGCTCAAAGGCTCAGTATTATTACTGTCCAATATAAGGCGCCAGTATAAGGCCGCGAGTGACGGGCGCCGAATTTTCGCTCTACAATCCTTACAACTTCAAATTGTATGAACATTTTTACATTTTTCTAATCATTTATATTTGTGTTACTCCCCAACAAATGCCAAGCCACTTGCCACGCGCCGTTCGTTAATCTTTTGGCATAATTTAAATTAAAAATAAATAAAAAAGAAAAAAAAAAATGAAAGTGAAAAAGAAAGACAAAAAATGATGAATGATAAACCAAAGGCAAATGTAACTATTTAATGAGTAAAGCAAAACCAAGAAAAAATAATTAATTATTAAACAAAACAAAAAAACCAAAAACAAAAACAAAAAATCGAAACGAAACCAAAACTTTAAAATTCTATAATTTAGTATAAGACTTTTTTTTAGCTAAGCAATGCATAATGTTAAACTTAAAGTACACAAAAACAAACACTAAAATCATAATTATAATAGCAAAAACAAAAACCAAAACAAAAAAAAAAAACACTGAAAAACAAAAAAGAGCAACTTGAATATTAGAAAAGGCAAAAATCGATAAGTGAGAATTTGATAGGAAAACCTCAACAAATAATTTTTGGCTTCAAGAAGAACAAAGAACAACAAAGCGCAAATTTGCTGAGAATTCTTAACAAAAAAAACTTACAAAAAGAAGTAAATGAAAACCCCAAAAAAAAAGAAACAAAAAAAAAAAATCATTGTATGTGTTGTAAAAATAACTCAAAGAACAAATAATTAAGTGACTAACTAACTTTGAAACTAAATAAAATGCGAAAAATATCAATTAAAAACAAATACCAAAAATTGTTTCATTGTTTTTTTTTTATATTAAACACGCCCAAACATATTTTCCTAATTGACTTGCCTTTTTTATGCAAAGCATTCACCAACACATGCGGCAATTACATATATTGTATGTCTCACATATACAGCGGTTTCAGTCACGGCTAAGAGTTAATCAATTGGTTCGAGTCCCAACTGGTTTGTTACCCAACTATTGATATGTTAATACTGTCTCATAGAGGGTCTTTTTTGTTTGCGTTCTGATTCGAGACTACAACCTTTATAGCTTCAGTCACCAGTGGCGCTTCTAAGGTGTCAATTATAATTATTTCGAACGAGATTAGCAATACGTAACTGAAACGAGTACACCAGCAACATAAC
>JBAMBP010001678.1:0-28665 GCA_037044515.1 Phortica magna
ATTGAGTACAATTTGTGAACCATGCAAACATAGTAAACAGCAATCACTAGCAATCGATAAATAAAACATCGATAGTTAGACCGATGTTTTAGCACATGTCGCAATTTGTAAATATTTCAACATATGCTTTTGCCGAATCGGTTCGTTGAACACGTTTTGTTGTTTTTTGTCTGTCTCCGTTTATCAGGAGGCACCCTTACTGCAAGAGCGACACAACGCCTAGAACGGACTCACGCCTTACCAGCTGAAGATTTCAAGTTCAAACAGTGTGATTACCGCGTAATCCACACTAGCAATAAAAGATAATAATACACGACGCATGTGCCTGAGTTGTGTGAGATTTCATGCGAGAAGCGACTAAGGGCAAAAAAAAATATACTAGTATAGGAGACCGGAAGAAATAAACTAAATTATCATGGGAAAGAAAGTGTACAACGCTAAGGCACGTCGGAATCCAGAGACTATTGTGGACAACTCATCCGTCAAAGATGTAAGAACGAAGTATCATTGAATTATTGTCTCTAAAACGAAATATTTGCAGATCAAAATTGAGTTGGAAAGTGCTGGAGCTGGGTATGATGAAGCAAACGCATTGGTTCTGCCTTCTCAGAAGCGCACGACCAAAATCAAAGTTGAAAATAGGCAGAATATTAAAATACTCTCGAAAAAACAAAGGAAGCATTTGCAGTCTATTGTTGATAAGAAGAAAAAGAAAGAAGGAGTAAGTAAAATCTACCTCAGTAATAATATTGAGACTAATTGAGATTTTTATAGCGCGCAGATTTGCTTGAACAACTCGCTGCAGTACAGATAAAAGCTTCAGAATTACAACAGTATACTTCGATTAGTCAAGCGCAAACCATAGGATTAAAGAAATTGCCTGAATATTTAGACAAAAAAAGGGAAAAAGATCAAGACTCACAGGAAAGTGAAAGAGGTGGGAGGCGTATTAGTACAATCAAAGGCTCAGCAAAGCGCAAACTGCTGGTCGAGGAGGAAGAAAAAACCAAAGCCAAGCGCAGAGATCCAAATTTCATCAATGTCAGCGACAGTGACAGTTCATCATCCTCAGATGATCTTGATGATAACAGTCAAAAAAATACACAAATTGAGAAACACCCAGAACAAATTGTTAAGTTGCAGCCTTTAAAGGAAGAAGTCCCAACCCCAAAGGAAAAACTCCATCAAACTAGTACAAGTAAAAAGGCTGAAACTAAACAGAAACAAAAAGATGCAAACCCGAACCCATTGATGCATAAGACGGTATATGTGCCTGTAAATCGTTCTCCAGAAGTACAGGCCGCTCGGCTTAAGCTGCCCATACTAGCAGAAGAGCAACAAGTTATGGAAGCAATAAACGATAATCCCATTGTTATTGTGGCTGGTGAGACTGGTTCAGGAAAAACTACACAGATACCCCAATTTCTATATGAGGCTGGCTATGCACAAAACAACAAAGTAATTGGCATAACGGAGCCGCGACGAGTAGCTGCAATTGCCATGTCAAAGCGAGTCGCACATGAAATGAACCTGTCTAATCAGGAAGTTTCGTATCTTATACGATTTGAAGGTAACGTGACACCGAACACACGCATTAAGTTCATGACTGACGGTGTGCTGCTCAAAGAAATCGAGTACGATTTTATGCTTCTTAACTACTCTGTCATTATACTTGACGAAGCGCATGAGCGCAGCGCTTATACGGACATTCTTGTTGGTTTACTCTCACGCATCGTACCACTGCGATACAAACGCGACAATCCTCTTAAGCTTATCGTCATGTCGGCCACACTTCGCGTTGAAGACTTCACCAGCAATGCCAACCTTTTTAAATCGCCACCACCAGTCTTAAAGGTCGAGTCACGTCAATTTCCTGTTACTAAACACTTTCAAAAACATACACCAAGCAATTATGTGGAGGAAGCCTATCGAAAAACAGTCAAGATCCACTCCAGACTACCTGAGGGTGGGATATTAATTTTTCTTACCGGTCAGCAAGAAGTAAATCAATTAGTGCGTAAACTAAGACGAACGTTCCCATATAATGAGCAGTTGATAACGCATAAAAATGACAAACATTCTAAACGCATTGAAGCAACCGAATCCAAAGCCGAGACATTTGATAATGACAACGATGAGGAGTTTGATATGAAACGTGCTATACGCAACGTTCGAAAGTCAAAGAAAAAATTTCTGGAGCAAATTTCATTGCCGAAAGTAAACTTGGATGATTACAAAATGCCAGGCGATGATACTGAATCGGATATGCATGACACAGTTGGACGCGAGGATTATACTGGCGCAGAAGAATCCGATGCTGAAAACGAAGAAGATGATGATGATCTCGATGCTGACGATATTATAACGGGCGCCACTGAGTTGCCAACGACTAAGCAACCACTTTGGGTGCTGCCACTTTATTCGTTGCTTTCCAGCGAACAACAAAATCGTATTTTTGAATCACCACCAGAGGGGGCCCGTCTGTGTATAGTTAGCACCAATGTTGCCGAAACGTCGCTAACCATCCCGAATATAAAGTACGTGGTTGATAGTGGTCGTCAGAAAACACGTCTCTACGATAAAATAACTGGCGTGAGCTCCTTTGTTGTGACTTTCACATCCAAGGCTTCGGCAGATCAGCGTGCTGGCCGAGCTGGTCGTGTTAGTGCTGGACACTGCTATCGACTATATTCCAGTGCTGTCTTTAATGATGTGTTCGAGGACTTCAGTGTGCCTGACATACAGAAGAAGCCAGTTGATGATTTGATGTTACAAATGCGATGCATGGGCATCGATCGTGTTATTAACTTTCCATTCCCTTCTCCGCCAGATAAGGACCAACTGTTGTCAGCTGAGAAACGTTTAACTATTTTAGGAGCACTAGAACGGATTGAACCACGCGATGGCAAGGAGCTACTACCCGTTGTCAGTAAGTTAGGTCATGTCATCTCACGCTTTCCTGTGGCACCTCGTTTTGGAAAAATGTTGGCTCTTTCCCATCAACAAAACTTACTTCCGTACACAGTATGTCTTGTCGCCGCCCTTTCTGTGCAAGAGGTGCTCATGGAAGTGGGTGTCGACAGGGGTACGGATATTGCGCCTACGGCAAACAAGTGGCAAAAGAAGCGGCAAAATTGGGCAGGCTCGGGTAACTACAAACTGCTTGGCGATCCGATGGTGCTAATGCGCGCTGTCGGGGCAGCCGAATACGCAGGCGCCCAAGGGAAACTGACAACATTCTGTGCGGATAATGGATTACGTTTAAAGGCAATGACTGAAGTTAGAAAATTGCGTAGACAGCTAACCAACGAAATCAATTTGCACATTAGTGATGTAGACATTTGTGTTGATCCTGAAATGACGCCACCCAACGATGTTCAAGCACTCTATTTACGTCAAATACTTCTTGCCGGCATGGGCGACCATGTGGCACACAAAGTGCCCCTTGCCGATATCAGTGATAAAGAAGAGAAACGTCGCTTAAAATATGCTTACAACTGCCTTGATATGGAAGAACCAGCGTTTATGCATGCGTCATCCGTGCTCAAGCACAATTTGCCAGAATGGATCGTCTACCAAGAGGCCTATGAGCTGCAGAACGGTGATAGCACAAAGATGTTCATACGCGGGGTAACAGCCATCGAACCGGAATGGCTTTTGTTGTATGTGCCACTGCTGTGTAACATTCGACAGGAACGCGATGATCCACCGCCACGTTTTAACGCTACTGACGGCAAAATTTATTGCTTTGTTGATGCTACGTTTGGAAAGGCGGCGTGGGAACTACCGTTAGCCGAAATCGCTATGCCCTTCAGTGAAAAAGCGTGCAGGTATGTGCTTGCATTCATTTATTTCCAAAAGAATGCCTATTTATGAGTCCATTTTTTTGTGCGCAGCTATTTTGGTATGTTTTTTCTTGATGGCGTCGTTTGTCCCAAACTCGCTGACTACAAGGCAAAGTTAAAATCAACACCATCGTCGCTTATTAAAAGTTGGTCCAATCTCAATGAAAATATTGTGCGTTTTAAACGCTCCCTCATTAATAATAAAATACATACTCGACAGGCCCTGCTCACTCAATGGAAGAAGGACCCCATCTGTAAGTAAACCCCTACAACCTTCAACTGAAGTAGTTTCAATAAAAAAAATAACGTATTTTTACACAGTTTTGTTGACTGAATACCAAAACATGCTTTTCGACGTTGCTATTAGTGAGCTCACACCCATCTGGCCGCCCGTCACTCTTACCACAAAATGAAATCATTGCCATCGCTCGAGTCGTCAGTCGGCGATCAGATTATTAAATTGCAACATATACATGTATATATTCTTTATTGTTGAAATTTGTATTATGTATATTTGAAATCTTGTTCTAGAACCACTTTACATGGTAAAATCAAATTAAAATTTCTAACTATGATGTTTTACATGAAAAAAAAGTTGTTTATTAAACTGCGGTCTTAGCAAATTTGACCTTCATCTACACTCCTCCCTCCTTGAGTGCGTGTCTTTTAATTTTAGCTTGTTTTAGTTTTACGTATATGTGTGTGCGTGCATGTGTATGTTTTTTTTTTTATTTTTTTTTTTGACAATTATGAAATACTTGTAGTTTTTTTTACACAACTTTTTTGTATTTACTTTTTTTAATATACATTTTAATTAACTGCCTTTATAAATATTAGGTTGAAAAAACCATCAGAGAAGTTATTTAATTTACTATGCTTATTTACAAAAGCTAAAGAGAGAGAGAGAACAACATAACGCCATTTCATTTTTGGTGTAAAACCGTGTGTCTGATTTTAAAGATTTACGGGCACAACGTATACCTAAAAAAAAATTTCTCCAATTTGTAGAGGTAAATGTTAACACTTTGCTCGTGGTTTATTTTCACTGGTTTTGCAATTTAGTCATTACTACAATTATAATTGAATTATTTGACTTTCATGATTTGCGAACTTTTTTGAATCCGATTTGAATTACAACGAAAGACTACCTGAATAAATTGTGAGCTTGTTGAAAATGTTTACCTTTCAAAATTGTTTGTAACTGTTTTAGAATCGTTTGCCTTCAGTTTCACTTCAAGGCTCATAATGAACTTTAAGTGTAATTTACTCATTGATAAGCTTTTTTTTATATATGTGTATGTATGTAATTTGTATGATTTTGTTAAATATACGCACCAAATTTTCTTATAAATGATTAGTTTGAATTTGTTCTCGTATTTTTTACCTTTAAAAAATTGTAACAATAAGGTTTAATCATTATAAATAAATTTCGCATTATACATTTGTTTTATTCTTTAAATAAAAGTTAACTTGCTGCATGTTTTCGATTTTTTGAAATTTCATGATATCGAATTTGTCACTTCTCTTTGATTTGTTGTTAATTTGTTCTTTTTTTACTGTAATGTTTTAGCTTGCTAAATTTTTTCTACGCTTTATTTTTTTCGCTGCGTTATACAATTTTTTTTTAATCTAAATTTTTATATTTTTGTTGTAATTAGTTTACACAGTACTGTATATAATAAAAATCAGTCTAATGTTTTAAGGCAACGTTAAGGCTTCTTCTTCTTCATCATCAACAACTTCTCTTAATTCCTCATCCCACGTCCATCACTTCATTCGCATGGGTTTTTTTTTTGTTTTGTTGAATTTGATTTTTTTATTTAGTTTTTTTTTTGTTTTGAACGTTTTACTTATTTAAAAATGTATTTATTATTTTTTTTTTATAATACTTAAAATATTTGTTAATAAGAGTTTTGGTATGTGTTTTATATATATTTTTTTTTTTTAAATAATTTTGCTTGATTCATTTTTTTAACTATAAATTCTTTTTTTTTTAATTTTTATTCAGTACATTAAAAATAATGAAATTCGTTTAACTTAATACCTTTGTCACTTTTTACTACATTTTTTTTTTTTTTACTTTTTTAATAGTTGTCTATTTTATAATTATTTGTGTTTCTATTTATATAAATATAAATATATATACATATACATTTGTTTATATTTAAATATGTACGTCGAAATCAATTCTTCAAGCTAAAATGTGTATTTTTCTTTGTTTTTTTAATACTAATCATATTTTTGTTTTGTTTTTTACGACTTTTTGTTTTGATTTATATAAACAGTTATTATTGAATACATGTTTTTATATGAAAAAGGTAATCGGTAATTATAGGAAAGAATTGCGCAACAAAGAGTAAACTTGAGTAACTTTTTCACTTTTTCACTTCTTCGAGCTTTCTCGTTCTTATACATACATACAAGTATTTAGAATTGTATTAACACAAATGCACAGAATATGTATGTGAGTATGTGGATGTATATAGAATAATAATCGTATATAGTATTTCTACATTCATAAATATGTTAATGTATATTCAAGTAATATCTAAGTAGTTTTGTTTTTGAATTTCAATTATCGTTAACCGTTTAAAAAAAAGAACTCTAATTAGTAATTTCAAATTTGTTAGGGAAAGTTCAGGTTTACAGGAATTTCAAATGGAATTACTTTGTAGTGGTATAACTTTTTTTCTTACAATATCTCACTTAAAAGTGTTTGGTTTACAATTTCATTTAGGTATGGTTTTCCATTTTTTTTTTGTTTTTTTTCTTTTAACTAATTTTTAGCAACACTTAATTATTATTGTTGAAGCTGAGCTGTCTTGATTATTTCGATGGTTTTTTATTTCGTATTTTCTGTACGTAAATTTAACTAAGTTCGTTTTTGCAAGTCAACAATTATATAACAACTTCATTTAACTAATTGTGTTTATACAAGTGTGTATTATTGCTAGAAATAATTTGTTTGTTTTTTTCATGTCGGCTTTGAACCTTCTGTTACGTAGTTTTCAAAGAAACCCACATTTTGTTGCTTTAAACAAATAATTCTAGAGTAACAATAATAATAAAATAATATGGTAATATATATGTATATATTCTGTGTGAGTGTACATATTTGCATATATATTGTATATATATATATATATTGTATATATATATTAATATATATATACATACAAATATATAGAACAAATGAGTAAGAATTATTTAACAGTTCTAAAATTAAACAGTTACATACGTAGTGCACTCTATGATCACTAGCATGAATTTATTAAGTTCGTGGCTGGTTCGTTGCTCTGTCTGTTTCTTCATTTGCCGTCTTTTCAAATTCTGGCTCGGTCTCTAACTCGACTGCTTCTTCTTGTACACATTGAGTGGTTTCTGTTAATTCTTCTGTTTGTACTGATGTTTCTTCCGGCGTTAAAGCAACAGCAGCAGCCGCCGTAACAGCGACTGCTGCGCTCGCTCCTTGCTCGACATCCATAGCAGCATTAGTATCAACTGTAGCGTCTTCGCGTTCTTTGTCTTCTAACGGTTCGGGCACGTTAACACAAGGCTTTGGTACTGCTGTGGACTCCTCTTTCTTAACGACTAATTCTTCCGTTGCTGTTGTTGTTTGTGCAACATCTTCTACAACTTCAATTTCATTTGGCACTATTATGTCTTCTAGTTTGGAAACATTTGGCAATTCACTATCGTAGTCAAAGCCCTCGAATTCGTCGGTGCTTAGTTGTTCAGAAGCCGTGCTTGAGTTTTTCTTTTTGTCCGCTATGAGCTTCCACATATTTAACAATGTATTGAAGTTCTTCATATCAACACCGGGCAGTGGCATATCTTCGTCATCCGAGCTACTGCTGCTGACGGCTTGAATCTTTGGCTTTGCGCCCTTATGCGTTGCTGTATGTGACAATAGTCGTGATGCTGATTTGAGACCACTGCCAAGTATAGGCGTCAAACCTGCCAGTTTTAATTGTAAATTGTACTCATCGAATTCACGTTGAACTGAGCTACGTCTGGAATTTGCCATTTCCTCGGAACTCCCTATAATTTGATTGTACTCACGCAGGCCTAGTTCTTCGACGGGTACATAATGCTCGCCAATCTCAATTAAGTACACAATGCGGTTCACATGCGAACGAAATCGCGGATCATTATGATTGGGTATCCAACAGTGCACGACATAGCCGACCATGCCGGCGCTAGGCTCCCAATCTTTCCACGAAACGCGTCCGCCGTTAGCACGCATATGCTCGTTTGGCCAAATGACCGCATCGATCAGATCGAGACAGTCATAAATCTAAAAAGATGTATTGTTTCATAAGGAAAATTACTTTGCTTGTGGACAACTAACTTTCACATCTGTCTTACCTCTGTGTCATCAATGATAATCACTTTGCGGAAGATTTCAATTCGTGGCTTTCGAGGTCCCAAATCCGCGCTCCGACCAGATGCTTCGCCCGGCAGCGCTGCAGCCGTAAGACAAATCGGGCCTTTGGTCTTCCTGGGATAGTCGCCCGGCGTTGTTATAATGTTGCTAATGCCAAGACTACCCGACGACGACGAAATTTTTGTAGCATGACGAGATGTACTAGCATAGTTCAAGCAGTCTGCGTCACAGGACTCAGTCGCAATTTTTCCGGCAATTGCCCCGGCAACACTCTCCTTGGACTCGCTGCCAGATGCAGCGGCACTGACGCTCGCGACGGGCAAAGTTGTACGTCGTTCGCGCTCTTGGTTGCGTCCGCCAGCGATCTGACTGCTTTTGCGCTGACCGCTGTTGCTACTGCCGCGTAGTGCGGCCACTTCGCGCAGTGCAACCGCATCAGTACGCTCCAATTCTCGCTCGCGGTTAAGCAGTCCAGCTATTAGCGTCGTTGATGTGGGCTTCACCGGCATGACGGCAAGACCGCCACGCACCACAGTCAAACTGTCGGTAACATAAGCACCACTTATGCTGCTGCCGATGTTGCTCACATTGCCTGAACGAACGCCAAAGTAATTGTTAACCGTAAGCGTGTTGTACAATGGCGCCGAAATGAAGACCGGCGCCAAGTCTCCAGACTCACCACCAACACTGCCAGTAGGCACAACACCCACACCACAACCGCCAACCACGCTGCTAGTGCCAACGCCGCTTCCGAAATTGCAAACGCCCAGATTGGAGGCCTCCATCGCGGAACCCGAGCTACATCCCTGCCGGCATCGCTCACGTATGCGATGCCACCAGCCTAAGAAGTTTGATTTAATCGACTCAAGGGTGATTGGACCACCTATTACATCACAAAGCTGACTGTTTGTGTCAGCATAAGATGTCGTCAATGGAGACACATAGATCGGGTAGCCGATGGGCTGATCACAGCTAGAGTTAATAATATTACGCAGTGCTTGTTTAGCGTTCTGTATACTACCGCGTTCTGGATTACGATTTCGCAAGTAGATAAGTTCCTGTTGCTGACCTGCCCACAGGCCACGAACACACTCGCGGTTCAACTTTATAACACGAAAACTAAGGAAACGTTTTGTCAGACGTATAATGCGGTATTCATCTGAACCGTCCTCCATTACATGCCGCAAAGCCAGCAAGTTAGGTGCACCCTTCAGTACTGCACTACGCCACACAGGATCCGCTTCATGCGAAATGACAAGTTCTTGTGAACATGTATCAATTGCTTCATAGAGCGCATTCGGATCCAAAAACTCATCGGGATTCGATATGTGGTCCTGCTGTAATTTCAATGCCATTTTAACAGCGGGTGCAACCACAGAATGCAACAACTCCATATCCGCAAAAACCCATTCGTCACGCGGTGACGTTATACGAAAATCGCCCTTAAAGAGCGCATGCAGACCATGCAAGAAGAACTCAACACCGGTGAGAGAACTGTGCGATGCGGTGGCGAGTGAGCGTCGCGCTAGAAGTCCGAGTGCTAAGCACAAAGAAACTAGTGGCGCATCCTTAGCAACACTTGCCACCTTTATTTTCAACGTTGGTTTTCCACGGGCAGGATCATTGGAGCCAGCACTGTCGTTGTTTCGCTCTGGACGCGGCGATTCCTCTCGTCGCAACGTTTTGCCTTGATTTTTGGCAGCCATTTTCACACCGGCCATTGACACAGCTGTCTGATTAAAAACCGCACTGTTATCCATGTAGGATACATAACCCATGTTTAAACCAGCGCCGCTCAAACCTGGTGCGCTCTCTGAAGTCTGACGCGAAATGTTCGCAAACGATTGCGAGCTAGCCATATGCTCAGATGACCTGGTATTATTCACGGTTGAGCTTCCACTCATTGTAGCGCTCTTTTGCGGGCGCGTGGCACGCAACTGCTGCTGCGATTGCGATTTCGGTTGCGAAGCTGTTGCATTTTGTGTTGAGAGATTTGGTGTGCTTTTCGAATCATTGTACGCTGTCGTTGTCTGGTTGTTGCTTTGTTGGTCAGTCGTTGTTGTGCCTGTTCCCCCCACTGCGCTAGGTATATTCGATGCCGAAGTAACTATTCCGGCTGGTGTAAGATCTTTCGGACTCTGTTCGTCCTTACGCTTATCCACGCAGAAGTTAATCCACTTCAGATACACATAACAGAAACTTGAACGCGTTATGCCAACTTGACGAAAGTCAAAGTCCTCGTCTAAATTAAAATTAAAGATCGGATCAAGGTCAACAAATTGTCGATTGAGTGTTGTCTGTAACGCATCCTGTATGGGACCTGCGGCCAACCATTGCTCGAGTTTGGGATTCTTGACAACGTAGTATATAATACTCTGAAATCGTACATTCAAATTCAATTATTTGCTATCTGAGAAATCATTAACATTTATACCTTTATGTAGTAAGTGATCAAAACCTTTCGGTACTCGAACACTTGAAGTGTTGCACTTGCCAAATTGTCCGAGATCGAATAGCCTTCCAGTACATATTGCGCAGCAACGACCTGCCAGGCAAGCCAGCGTGTAGAGAACATGGCATTAGCGCTTAGTAGGCGTGGCAGATGACCTGGGTCGCAGCAACAACAGCCGTCATTGTCTTCCACATCTTCGGTTATCGCCTCCACTTCCCGTTGCTGGCAGTACGTGCCACGAAACTCAAGGCCACGCATTTGAAAGGTGCAGAGTCCATTGCCCAATTCGATTATGTGAACTAAACAGTTGAGGTAGTCCGAAGCGAGTACTAACATAAAAGATACTAGTTGAATCAAGGGGAAAGAAAAAGCCAGGCAGTTTGTTTTTTTTGCTACACATACCAAAACAGTCACCCTGATTGACGTTGCCCCAACGGCCCATTAAAAGATCGCCACAAAGTGAATGCTGTAATGATCGTGTTAAATGTTCATAGAAAATGCTATTTAAATTATTATCATCTGCGCCCAAATCTCGCTCAAGTTGTGAACTAAGTCGGGTATTGGAATGATCAATGCGACGAGTGTTGTAGTCGCGTTCCCAAAACTTGATCGGTCGAACATAAGACGTAAGAAAGATGGCACTGCCAAGAAAGGGATTCAATGGTGTCGAAAATACGGCTGAGACGGCTGCTTGCAAAAAGAGCATCGCCGAATGTGGCACACTGAATGGTTGAGCAAACGCGTGAAATGCCGAGCCCCAAGTAATTTGCCATGGTGCAATATACGTAACAATGAATTGCAACTAAAAAATTCAACGGAATTATAAAGATGATTTGGATTGCAAGCAAAGAAACAAAGCTATGCTATAACTTACTTTCAATAAAAAGTCACAGCATTTACGAAATGCCAGCGAAACAAAAAAGTAGTCGACGATGAAAGTCTCCGTTGCAACTGCAAAGTCTATGCGAAAAAGGAGCACGGTAAAGAGGACAATGAGATACTGATTCGTCGGATCCGAATAAGCGTTTCGCACAACTGAAATATTTTTTACTAGTTTTAAATTATAAATTTGAAATAATGAATGCTTACATTTCAATGCACACACAGCAACAATGAGTGTGCCCCAAGGGACACCAAATTTATTGGCAATCAGTTGCGCATCAGCCGTCAGCGCTGATATGGCCAACAGCGGAAATAGCACATTCCGTTCAATAAGACACAAGTAAATGTAGACTTTCTCGAACCACATTATTTTCGGCGCATTGGACACTTCAAATTGGCCGTACTCCTTTTGACGCAATATCGGGCGCGCAAAGCATAGCCAAGGCATATGTTTCCGCATTTGGGGTATGATGTAGTGCAATAGCATGCCCAGTGCGCCGGTGAAGGCATAAAGAACAATGTTGAGATCAGGCTGCAGCACTGTAAAAACTGTGCTGCAATGCAGGCCAAGTACACTGACAGCCAACAGTGTCATTACAACAAAATCGTTTTTAAGACGTGTATTCACTGTATTTTGTAGTTTTCTTGGCAGCGGATCGGGCAGATCACTTTCTTTGTTGTCCGCTGTAATATTTGCTGTAGCAGCACCGGCTGTTGCCGTATCCGGCGCTGTGCCGCCTCCAGCAGTCAATGTCGATATATCACCGGGGTTTGTGGTTGATGAATTTGAGACTCTTTCATCGCTATCGGGAAAATCCTGAGACTTTTTAGCATTGGCTGGGGTCCTTGTGCTTCCATCCCATCTAACATAGTTCATCTCATCTGGTTTGATTTCGTCGTCCGTCTCTTCTTGTTTTGCCTTGGCGCGAACATTGTTTTCTGTGTTGTCACATACGAAACCAGCAACACCGGCAGTGTCAGTGGCATCCGCCGCAGCATTAGCCACTCTGATGACCTGATCGTTTAAGGAACCGGCTTCTTGAGCGCCAACTTCCTCGTTAGGCAGTTCGATTACTTCGCTTGTAGCTGCAGTAGGCACGCCTTCTTCTGCACCGCCGATAGATGCAAAAGAACTGGAAGCTGTGATAGCCCTTTTACTACTCGATATAGTCTTGCCTAATGTCTGGCTGCTGCCCAGCGAAGATGCCTTCGATTTGCTTTGCTTGCGCTCCAAATTTATTTGTGTATCACAATCACGCATTGGCAACTTATCCAAAGAGGATAATTCGATGTTTTCATTACTATTGGCAGTTGATCTATTCGCATCTCTTGTTAAGCCTGAGCAACGTTTGGGTAATTTTGTTTGCTTCGGAGATGTATTCATATTCATCTTTTGACTGTTCGTAACCGATGCACCACTAACTTCGTCATCGTCGTCACGATAGGTGCTTACAATGCATGTTTTGATCAGGCGCCAAATGTGACTAAAATCGCTGGCGGACCGCGAAAGGTGATAACCGAGCGGAATAAGCATTGCACAGAATATCGAAAAGACAATGTACTGTGTGCCTCTGTCTTCGGCGAGTGCGGCATACAGTGGTCCGTATAGCAACATAACAGCGATCAGTGAACGAAGCACACAAATAAAAGAACCTACGAATGAATAGTTTTCAATATATTTTATGTCATCTGTTTAGTGTTATTCAGTTGAGTTGACTCACCCAAGAGACTGCTGGCAGCATTGCCGCCAAATATGTGCATATCAATTTGTTCTAGCATGTACATAAGGAACGTATTGATTTGTGGAAATAAGCCGAGTGAAAAGATCAAAGGGAAGCACAGCATCACTATGTACATCAATTGTAAAAGCGCTGTGGTTACCTCTAGCGGTGAGTAGCGCAGGCCAAAAAAAATCAAATCTGATGGAGGATGCTCCTCATAGTAGACATATTTTTGTTTTAGTAATAGCAGCAAGCTGCTGCACAATGTAAAATAGATGGCGCGTGAGTAGGCAACAGTCTTGTTGAAACCGTGTATAGGTGAAGCAGCATCCGGCTGAACGCTTTTTACCAGCGAATATTGTGCACTGGCAATAACGGCACAAAAGAGAAATGCGAACACATCTTTGTAGTAGCAGTGTTGTAGAATACTAGCTCCAAGATAAGCTACCGAAGCGCACAGTACCAAAGAGAGCACAATGTGCACCCAATGCAAGTCTCGATCAAAAAGTGCGAGCAACTGAAGCCGATCCATCGATATTTTAAATTCACGGTCGTATCCACAACACTTAAAGTGATACTTGTAGAAACTTTTAGGTACGGCCGGCTTTTCGGCGGAAAGTAAACAGGCTGGACGCCAGAAATCACAGTACGGCCCAAAATGATGACCCTCAACGTTCAGTATAGCCACGCCAGCGTTGCTTCCACCGGCCGCATTGCTGGCGGTTGTCACACTGCCGTCTACAGCAACACCGCTTAGCCCGTCCACATGACTCATCGCGTCCACGCCGGTAACGCTCCTTCCGCCGTTACGTTCGTTTCGAATCACATTGATTAGGCCTTGCAAAGACAGGGTCGTGGCAGTGTTAACATTATTGCGCGAATTTAGTGCTGATGACGAAGACATGAGCATACCAATTGTCGCTTGGTGAGACGTGCTTGCACCGCTAGTTATTACCTGAGATGAAGTACTGTTTAACTGTGTTGCAAAATCAATTCCTGGCTCGGAGGCTTGCTTTGAATCACGTCTCAGCTTATCGCGAAAGTAAGTGCGTTCAAGGTGGGTGAGATGTTCTATCGATGTTGCTGGATTGTGCAATGCATGAATTGCATCCTGTATGGCATCTTGATAGAACTGAAAATGCGCAGTGGACATATTAGGTGGCACAATATTTGGATGCGCCGCAATTGGTGTACCATCAGCAGCGATGCCTGCTATCGGTCGACCACGATCATCGACTGCACCACCATGCATAAGCCATAGCATTTTGTGTATATCCGCTGATAGGTTTTCGACACTAATGCTATGTGATGAGTTCGAAGAAGAAGATGTTCGTGTTGAGGCTATCGCCTTATTATGTTTTGTACCGACTACACCATATTCAGGTAGCGTGTGCGTTGCTGTGGTCAGTACAACTGTTGTGCAAGGATACACATCGTGATGTCGTCCACCGCGCCACATGTGCACATGCGCACCAGAAATGCTGGGTTCAATTTGTCCCTCATTGACATCTTGGTATCGTATCACTTTCGGTATAGCGCCAAGATTCTTGGCAACTACTTTTAACGAACTTGGTTGTTCTGAACTGGCAACTTTACCGCTACTTTTACTAGTTGGCTCAATGCCGGAAAGCAATTGGTCTTTTGAACTAGCACTGATTTGTTCGCAATCGCTGGATGGACAACCCGAATCGGCCTCACTTTTTATTATTTGATTGTGATTAACCTGCTGCTGTTGTTGCTCCTGAGATGTTCCGCTTGCGGATCCGTTAGCTTGACGTTTTGTTGCTGCAATTTCTTCTCTCATTGCTTTATCGGCGGCTGCTTCATGCAATGCTACTGGTCGGTTTCTGACGCTAAGCAGTGGGGATCGAGAACCATTATTGTCTGTTTCGTCATCGTCATCGTCTACAATAGTAGCTGCGCCAGTATGTAACGAGCTTGCTTCACCGCCGTCACTTTTGGGTTGGTCCGGATTATGACCGACCTGTTTGAGGACATCATCCAACTGGTTTTGGGTTTGTTGCAATTCACTTAGTATGTTTTCAATATTATCATCAAAATCCTTGAAAACTACCTCTTCATCGTCAGCTAAAATTCCTTCGACGTCTGATTCAGCACTATGATGTGTTTGGTTACTTCCTAATGACTTAATCTTACATTGAACTGGCACATCATCTGTTCCATCTTCAAAAACTTTGCCACCAGCAAATATTGATGTTTCACCCTCCTCTAAATGGGCTTTTTGAGCGAGCAGAAGTATTTTATCGTCCCCATTGTTATTTAACACATCCACCTCGCTCTTTGGCGTGATCTTTACTTCTTCACGACAACTGTTGTCATGTTTGTTGCCATCATCCTTATCTTTTGATTCCAGCTCATCATTTGTTAAATCAAGGGATGTTTTTTCATCTGAATGTTCTACAATTGGATAAACCGGAGGTTCTATTAAAGCTGTAGTAGAACCACAAGCACTCGATGCACCAAAGTTGAGACTACTGCAGGTACTGCTGCTGTCTGCATACACTTGATCAACCAAACGTGGGTAAAGATTCAAATGTTGATTACGTACTAAGCTTTTGCTTGGCGGTGGCAAGGGATTACGCATCTGCTGTTGACCACTTATCGCCTCAACACTATTAGGATGTGAACATAAATTCGATACAGAAGGTTGTGCGCATGGAATTTCCAATGCAGTGCTCTTTATACGCCTTACACCAGATTGCTGAGTGTTACCCAATATGGCACATTTCGAGGATTGTGCACTATTTTTATAATACATGGTAGCATTGGAATGTCTCCGTCTTTTCACATTTCCAGCGATTACAGGGCAGGGTCCAGCTCCTGCTTCACTAGCAACTGCATTAGATTTGCTGCTGGACGTTGTCGGTCCCACGACAGATAACTGTAGGGCTGACATGGTGCTGTTGGGATCTTTGCGAATGTTTGATGGTTCCAAATGATGGAGATGATGATGTTGTGGTCGAAACTGCTGTGGATACTGTGATTTCAATTTATTTTGGTGTTGAAAAGATGTACGCGCTTCGATTTGTTCAATACCAAGATCTGACTTTGTGAAACCATCATCCTCTAAATAAACATCTGAAGAAGAATCTACAAATATAAGCATTTTAATTGAGAATACTAAAATAAACCACTATTTGTCATATTTGAATGCATACCTAAAATCCATGACTGCAAAATACGGCCACGCGTCTCACCGACACCACTTGAACTACCACCCAAACCCAGTTCTATATCGTCTACGTCAGCGGTAACGCCACTAGCAAGTGCCAAAGTTCCAATACTGCTTGCGCTGCTGCCGGGCTGACTTAGTTGATGATGGTGCTGTTCGTGTTGTATGGGTTGAAAAATACTACGGCTTTGGTGTTTCAATCGTTCATCATGCGTCTCTGAGCTCCTGTGACGTTGTAAACGAGTGGTTTTTATGCCGCTCGTGCTGTTCCCACTTGTCGCTGTTACTATTTTTGGTTTGAAACCATTTGCTACAGTAGCCTGCGACAAAGACGAAAATACAGCGCTTGCATTCGTTGTACCGTGCTGTCGTGCGCAAGAAGCACGATTCGAAGTCATTGCATTTGAAACTGAATTCGTCTTTGGAAGTAATTGTGAGTGCAAAAATGTGTCATTGCGCGCTGTTATATTTATGCCTGGTACAACACACCCGCCACCAAGAGCTGTGCCTCCAGTAGTTGCGATAGTGTCCGATTGATTGCGCATCAATCTCGAGACAAACGTTGAGTCTGTTGGAGCATCGAGACTACTTTGGCGCTCAAGCCGCCTGCGATGATGACGACGATTAAATACATCAGTGCATTTGCGTGAAAGATGAGGCTGTCGTCTACTGACTTCATGCGTTGAATTGCTGCTACTTCCAGTGTTACCACTGGCAGCATTCACACTGTCGCAGCCACCACTTGCTTCCCCATGCTCTGGATATACGGTTAAATATTTACTAAATGTGTCGCTGGCTCCTGTCGTTGCTGCTACGCCACTTGCTGAACGTAAAGATTTGCTGACACTCGCCGAACCAGCAAGGGACTGTTGATCCTGCTGACTGCCACTGGATAACATGGAAGGTGCATAGAACATAAGTTCAATTGATTCGGAACTATTTTTGCGGTGTACGTCCACTTTGAGATCTAAGTTCAAAGTAAGATTTGAGTGGCGTTTTCATTTGCGACATAATCTTTTACTCACCAATGATACTATTGACATTGTCAATGGACAACATACTATTCTCCTCGCTTGCTTCATTTATAGCTTGCTCTACAGAATTTCGGGAACCGTTCACGCCTAAAATTTTCATTTCGATGCCAGTTTCGTTATCTCTAAAATATTAAATTGTACTAAGGTCAGCCGCATTATATCAATATTATATGAGTCTTACCGATGTTCTGTCTCTTTGGTAACTTTAAAGAATTGATTCTTTAGATTTACTTCGGACATGGTCTGCGCTCTGTCGTACAAGCGATGAAGTGCCATATTTGCCAACTTCACCACGAATATTGTAAGCGAGGTTGTCAGCATATATACGCACCATGTTAGCCATGTGCTTGGAAAATACTGAAAAAGTGCAAACGAACAATATAACAAGGACATGCAACAGGTATTCAGAAAGTAATACAAAAATGTTACACTCACCAGGTATGCAACAAACGGCGAACAAAGCAAGTAGAGCCACAGATACAGATGCACAACGTTGCAGAAAACGCCCTGGTGTGGGTCGTAAAAATAGCCACCGGTCAATGAGGCCCAAACGCCCTGACGCAGTATCTCCAAGGCCTGCGAACCCATGTCGTCCTCCACAGCATTTCTCCCCGACGGGAGGGTAATTCCGGGTTGGACTACTACAATGACGATTGTGGTGGCGTTGGCAGTCAGTGTTATCTGTCTAATAGTTTGTAACTTTATGGTGTCAGTATGGAATTTCACCAATATTTATTTTTATTTATTTATTTTTGCCTGGTTTCGTTTTGCAACAAAATGTTTTATTGGAATGCAGAACATAACAAGTCTATTTATTGATTGGCTAACTGCGACGACAAACTTATTTGGGTCTTATTTTGCACTGAAGAACTGTGAGAGTGTGTGTTTGATTTTGCGCAGGGCTTACGGCGGTGTTTCTACATTGTCAATGTTTTTCGGAGGATACACTATGCGCGCGGAACAAGGTGAAGGACGAGCAAAATATTTTTTTATAGTTGGGCAAAATATGTGAAAATTGTAGTTGAACAAAGAAATCATAAAAAAAAAAACATTAAAAAACACGACTAAACATACAAAGCTTAAAGCGAGAGAAAATGGAAAACAAAAGAAAACTGAAACCTGTGCCTGAATTTAACAATATCACGCACTTTTCACAAGTTTTGCTCACATAGACTAAGATGACAACACTTTTCGCAGTGTTTTTGAGGTTTCTGCAGTTGTTTGTTTGGCGTTTTTATATTTTACGCGACTAAAAAATAGGTTTTTCATAATTATTCAAGCATTTTTTTCTTTATTTGTCAAAGGTAAATTCTTCTTAAAACACGCGCACGAAACAAATAAATTATTGCCAGCCGCGTACAACCACACACCACCACACCCGACAATCGACTGGGACTTAAAACTCAATTTGTCTCAAGTTTTCCCTGAGGTTTAGCAGCACATACAGCTAAGTGATATTGTCAGAGACGATAACTCTGCGCTTTCCAGCACTTCATTTCAAGGAACAATCAGTAAAAGACTGCTGCCAATTTCAGAAAGTGCCAGCCAGTCCTATGTCTTCGGACATCTAACTAAGCATGACGCATTTCAAAATTTAATTATTTTCAGAGGTTTATGTCAAAGATGACGACTTTTCATCCTTGACTCAAATCACGCTGTTGTAAGTATAGATTACAAAAATGGAGCAAAAATCTGATTGAAATATCAGATTTATATTTCTTAAATATTTGTAAAAAGCGAGTAGTGATATTTATTGTAAGCCCTGTTTTTTTTACTATGTGTATTTTTGGTTTGCTCATTTCTTTTATAGTCCTTCTTAAAAGTTATGAATTTTTTTCTAAGTATATGTTTTGTAAAGCCCTGTTTTAATTTTTTTCTTTCCAAATGATTGGTTTGCTCATTTCTTTTATCGTTCATCTGAAGTGAAAGAAAATTTACTATCAATTGTTTTTGTTTTTTTTTATTGGAAAACAGAAAATTGCATAATTTTACAATTAAGAAAATTTTGCGAACAAAACGGATGCAATGACATTTGAAATACCATTGTTTTGAACTTATTATTAGAGACACACAACCCAAAAACAGTGCTGCCGCTTCTTACACGCATATTGGCGTAAAACTTGGGCTACATGTAATGTCTCATGTTTTGCGTGTTTAAAACAACAGAAGCTGTGTTTTCATTCCTGTTAATGCCTTGTCTAATCTGTTGCTAACAGCTAACTGAGTTAACATTGATTGTTCGTGCCATGTTGGCATTGCATAGTCATTTTATTAACATTATCCGCGATTAACGGAACTGAATATTACATATTCCTATGTTACTTCGACCTACACATCACATAAAACAATGTAGTATATATCTGGTACAAATAATTGTTCAGACTAATTGAACAATAATTTGTTTTAAAAGGAGTGTATTCAAATAAAACATAAGAGTACATAATGCTAAGAACCTTTATTCCTTTCTCCTTTATTTTGCTTTACAGAATTGTCCATTATAGTCGCACGCTGGTCATAATGAAGCAATACTGTCAGCCGCATTATTTTTGGAAAAGCGACCAGTTGATACCCAAATGCATAAAATATTATTTCTTAAATTTTTTTTTCGATACCAAGGTTTGTGGAGAAAATATAGTGACGAATATAATTTTTATTACGTTATTATTATTTGTCGATGAGAATAGAAGCGGGAGATGAGTAAGTTAATTTTATTATTATAAAAAAAAACCAGTAAGGGAGCTATTTTCGACTTTGCCGAAACTTATATACTCTTCCAAGCGTTTCCCCAATTATTCTTATTGGAAAATCTTTTTTTATCGTTTTGCCAACAAGAATCACATATATTTTGAAAGATTTAGGGACTTAGCCACGCCCATTTAATAAATTGTCTTAAGGAAAGCAATGCAGTCATACTTCATTACATTTTGTAGTCTTGTACATATATCTACTGTTTACACAGAAACCCCATTTTTAAGTTTTGTCACTATATGGGCGGTGCTACGCCCTTATGTCCGATTCTTATAAAACTTTGGAATATAGTCAAACATTAATAAAACACGTATTTGCAAATTTTGGTTTGTTTATATTCAAGAACAAAAAAATGTGTCTAACAATAACAGCCCTTGACCATTTTTGCATTGTATCTTTGTTGATATCAAAAAAGTTGTTGTGCAAAATATTGAGTCGATAACTCCAAAAACACGCTGCTTTTTAAGGAAAAACATAATTTTTGACCGATCCTTCCTATGGCAGCTATATACTATAGTAGTCTGATCTTGACCATTTTTGCACGGTATCTTTGTTGATGTTAAAAAAGTATTTGTGCAAAATATTGAGTCGATAACTCCAAAAACACGCGGTTTTTTAAGCAAAAACCTCATTTTTGAACGATCGTTCCTATGGGAGCTATATGCTATAATCATCCGATCAAACTGAATTTTACATACCAAATACCTGCAAGGAGAAGAAAATTTTCTGCGTTTAAAGTTTTTTGCTAACTATAAAACTCTTGCCGGAAATCGCATTGAAACAGACAGACAGACAGACGGACAGACGGACATCGTTATTTGAACTCGTCTCGTCGTGCTGATCAAGAATATATATACTTTATATAGTCGGAGATGTCTCCTTCACTGCGTTGCAAACTTCATGACAAAGTAAATAGACAAAGTATGTATAAAAACAGTAAGAACATTATCTTCGACCATGCCAAAAATTGTATACTCTTCGATGACTACGTAGTTTTTAATATTTGTTTAAAGGTACCACTAAATTGACCAAAAGCGAAGAATTTGAAATCACTTTGCCTACGATTGAGGAAAGCCAAGCAAGCCTTTTAGCCGATTTACCATCTAATATCTCTTTGTTATAAACTGTGCTATGAACTATAACATTTTCAACATGTGACTTTCGGTATTTTTCGGCCGGTAGGTTGACGAACGCAGCCGAACACAGCATCGAATGCTCAATAAACCTGCTTTTATTTACATGTTCGAATATTCAACTATTTTGTCGGCCCGTGGCCTGCCCTACTTCACAACTTCGGTATTTCCAATACTTGAATTAGGTCCGATTTATCAAAAAAGTGGTAAAATTTATGCAAAAAGGCCAATATTTGGGCTCTTTACAGAGTAAATGAGTAAGGAGTGGAGGAGTTAGTAGGAGAGTTTATTTTTGAAAGAGTTGATCAATTTGAAGTAAGGGTTCGTAACGCTCCAGATATGTTTATGTGTTTCTTCAAAATGATTTGTAAAAGATAAGTGGTATAAGTGAGGAATCTTTGGCTGCTTTGTATGCTCGTTTGTTGCTTGTGATACAGCAATGGACAGGCTCCAAGATTATTTTGATTTTGATTATGGGAAGGGGGTAGAAGGTATTGCTGTATAATTGTATAACTTTATTTTATACTGAATGATGTTGCAGATTCAGATTTAGAGACATGCCGATACCGAATTTCCAGAGGTATGTATTAACCTTTAAAAGGTTTCGTTTTGGTTTAAAGTATTTTTGCTCAGAAAGAAATTATCACTGCCTTTCATCTGTTTTTACAACTCGGGCCTTGCTGGTAACGGCTCTAATAAGGAAAACACCTAAGCGATTGCTAGGATAGCCATGTGCATTCTGTTCATTTTTACACTGGCCTTATAAGCTAAAACACATAACAAAGTCAACATAAGAACCAGTAAGTAACTGCAGTCGAGAATCTTCGGCTTCGATACACCCACGACTTTACCCAGTAACGGCTATAATTGCCCCACCCACTTTTTAATCGAAACACATTTCATTTCCTGTCGCTGTCATATGTACAAATTTGTACCCTTCCTTTCACGGCCGTTTTATTATTGAATGTTATTATACTTCAATAGCATACATAAAACGTTTCACTCTTGTACAATCTTTGGTTTCATAGATATAAGCCCTTTAAACTTTTATTGTATGTTAAGGTTCGCGGCAGCTATATACAATTCAAATTTTATGTTTCTATTTCAAAAGACAACCGAGAATATACGACTTTTGTAATTTTTTAACCGAGGTAGCTTCAATTATTTGTCCTTCACCCCTAAACTACGTGCCGGAGAAAAATACCAAGATAACCCTGTTCTGCTAAATGAATAACAGAACCGAGATCGACGTGTTCATACAGACGGTCACGGCTTAATCGATTTGTCTTTTGATACTGATCAAGAATATATATAATTCATATAGTCTGACACGCATCTTTTTAGGTGTTACATATATTTTTAATGAGCACAAAACTAACTTACCCTTGTGCCATAAAGTATAGGGTATAAAAATTAAAATCCCGAATATCTGGGGACTTGTAAAAAATTCAATCATTTCAGACTTTTTTGTAGAGCGTTCAATTCTTAACAGTAATATGTCAACAGATTTTCCACACAATACGCTATTAAGAACTTGAATTTTAACTAACGTATTTTTACACCAAAATAAAATTTGTTTGCCCATTATCAAAAAAATTAGTATTTAATCAACCTAGTGAACAAGGTATACCAATTAAATAATGGTTGCACAATGCAAAATTTCCAAAACGGCGTTACTTATTAGGACTAGAGGCCACGCTCGTTGCGAATTATCCTTTTAATTATAAAACTTTTCAAGAGTATTGTCCAACGTATAAATGAAAACCGGGTAATTATATTACCGTAATTTTGTGCAATTTTATTTTTTATTGCCTATCACAATGTATCGTTTGGTTTAAAATTAACTAGAGCTAAATAAAAAAAAAATGCTTACATCTAGATTAAAAACTATAAAAAAAAACAGTCGTGCACTTTTCTTAACTCCTTTTTCATACCTTCTTTGGTTTTATTGAACGTGAAATTCTCAGATTGCATAAATTACAATTGGAATTAACTTTAGTCATCTCTTAGACATTTGGAACAGTCCTGGCATAGTCAGCGTTCTTGGTCTTCATCACTACTACTGCCACTGTATTCATCGTTGTCTTTATGTTCATAGTTGTGGTGGTGGTGAATGTGCTCCTCTTCCACAGCGACCTCCTGCACCTGCACTGGATGATGATGCTGATGGTCGTGGCGGTGGTGGTTCTCGTGGTGATGATCATGGTGATCGTGCAATTCATGATGGTGAATGTGCTCCTTTGTATTGTGAATTTGAATAGGGTGATGGTCCTCGTGTATAATCCTCTTTTCCTCCTTTACGACTATCGGCTTGTGATGGTGATGGACATGTTTCACAATCGTGTGCACGTGTTTTTCGATCTTTTTATGTATTGGCACATGTATTACCACTTTATTCTTCTTTTGATGACTGTAAAAAATGTATTGAGTAACAACGTAGAATCCACTAGTTAACAAAGTTCTTACCCGGCTTCAGTTTGCTGGGCCAAAATCAGAAATAATACCAAAATAACAAAGATCGACAACTTCAGCAACTAAAATTAAAAAAAAAAGAATACAAAAAATAATCCTAACGACGCACGTATTTGAAATAAACTCTGTTTACCACGTTGCGACTATCCATTGCAAATGTCGCGTAGGAAGATAGCGAGGAGTTCCTTGGACCTTTGAAGCTCAAACAAAACCCAAGCGACGCTTACAGTTGTAAGTGTGAAAACCAACTGAATGCAGACTCATCGAGGCGAAATACTTTTATAATATACTGGTATGGAGGCAGATAGGCAGCTAGCGAGCCAATTATTTGTTCCGCTGTTCGACTGGGGGGCAGTCTGTCTAAGGAAACAGTGGAACACTTTTTGGTACGCGTTTCGAAATGGCGCGACTGTGCTTCCGCGCATGCTTAGCTGCTAATTAAAAAATGATTGCAGTAACCGTAACGCGAAATCAGACTTTATTATTATGTATCACCGACGACGTTGTAAGGTTTGTGTTTGTAAGGTGGGTGTTTGCTTTCGTTTATAATTGTTATTATTGTAATGCATTTTTGGTTTTGCAATGAACTTTTTCAATTCCCGCATTATTGCATTTCACACGAAAACGGAAGTGAATTTCTCAAAACTCAGTCAACGGAAATAAGCACAAACATTATGTATTTTTACATCTTTCGACTCTTGTTGTTCCCACAGTTTGGCTTCACTTTTATTTACGCGCTTTGCGTGCAATATTCGAATGAACTTAATTATTACTTCATATATGATGTAAAATTTTCTGTGCGCTAGCACTTCAATTACATTGCCTAATGTTGTTGGGCAACTTGTTGGTATATTTTGTTTTACTTAGTGAGTACTTACCTGTATATGAAACAAAACAAATGCATTAAAATGTATCCGACACCGACTCATAAAAAATGCATATTTAAACGATATTCCATTTTGTCAAAAAGTTTACGGTTTCTTAGTTTATCTTGTAGCGAGTATTTGAGTAGTCAAATTTTTAGTTGAACCAGTGGAATCTTATAAAATGAAGAAAAAACACCAAGGAATTGCAATCAAGATGTGCTCGACTTCGACATACCCTGTACCTTTAAGTTGTAACGACTGCCAGAGAACGTTTAATCGAAACAGATTTCATTTTCATTCAATATCATATATACCGATTTCTACTTTTCTAGACCAATTGGTTCCGGAAATATAACGTTATTTTTTATTTTGACTATATGTGGGCTTGGCTAAGGCTATTTTTAGATTAAATCTTCTTTCACTCAATCCCAATAGTAAACATTCTTAGTCATTATTGTAGGACACATGGTTTCAGAGGCCACGCCCATTTTGTTATTTTTTCTTGTTGGGGTTCAAGTCAGTTATGAGCACTCCAA
This sequence comes from Phortica magna, assembly GCA_037044515.1. Taxonomy (NCBI): domain Eukaryota; kingdom Metazoa; phylum Arthropoda; class Insecta; order Diptera; family Drosophilidae; genus Phortica; species Phortica magna. Next base: position 25,270 of record JBAMBP010001678.1, read on the forward strand.
ATTTAATGTTCCTATCTCATAAAACAACCGAGACAATACGTCTTTTGGTTTTTTTTACCCAAAAAAACGCGTTCATACAGACAGACGGACATGGCTAAATCGACTTCTCTTTTGATACTAATCAAGAATGTATATACTTTATAGGGTCTGCCACGCCTTCTTTAAGATGTTGCATGCCTTTTCCACGTGCATTAAACTAATATACCTAAGGTACAGGGTATAAAAATCAACTCATTGTCTAAAAAACTACTTTGCTTTTCTGATTCATATATTATAATTATAATTATAGTAGTCGTAGCGACGAATTATTGACAATCAGAAGCTTGAACGATTTTGGCTGGCTTGAAGCCTTTCCATCTTCGAGTTAGGGATGGTACCTCAAATATTTATACCGTACAGCACAGCTGGGACGATCACAGCTTCGATGATGAAATAACTAGTTTCATTGGAGCATTTTGCAACGAGATGCACTTATAACTCTACATAGATGATGGTTCCTAGGAAGTTATTTGATTAACACGATACCGAGATATTTAAAGGATGTCAAGCATGAAATTTAATTCTCATTAACAACGATTTCAGGACAGCTTCCACGAAGTTTAGTGATGGTGCTATTTGCTTTAGTTTGAATAGGAGACCTTCATGCCATATTCGATCGAAGCCCTGTTTTATGTCAAAAAAGACAGCAGAGCAATATAACTTATTTTCAAAGGCTATGAGAATGTGGTCCACAACTCTATGCAGCTGTTTATGACTACCGTGCATAGGTCTAAAAGGTCAATTACATAACCATAAAACTTCCATTCCATCCAGACGATGTGCATTGCATGAAAAATTGAATTAAAGAGAAAATCCGAAATCTAAAGCTCTTGGTCTCCGACTGTGGTCGTATGGAAAAAAAATATTTAGTTGGTGACAATTTCGTGAGTTATTTTACCACGCTTACAAGCGCGATTAACGCCCCAAAAACTATAGTTTGATTCCAATCACCAGCAATAAGAAACTTGGATCCGAGGTTACCTAAAATTCTGGTAAACTCCGCTTCGTCAAGAGGACCTTGGTAAGATGCCACTCTTGCTTATATAGAGGCATTTTTTAGATTTCCAATATACTCCACCTACTTGGTCATGAACCTATCGTTCATAATAAACTAGATGGTGAACTAAAGTATTACAAATAATAACAGCTGCACCTCCAGTACTATAATCATCCAGATGATTAGCAGCATAGATATTTTAGTGCGAGAAATTTTTTTTATAGATAAAAATACAACAAATGAAAACTTTATGTAAGTCGATAAATTGTTGTTAAATTTTTATGTAAAAGCTATAGAAGTTGATGTCTTCTTTATCTATCCGGCCCGATCCGACGAAATAAATCAAGTATGTGCTAAGCCTTGCATAATGTTTTTACATGAATTTTTCATGAGCCTGAAATTTTCTTTGATCTTTATTTCTAGGTTCGAGATCTACTTCTGACATCATAAGTACATCTCGGCACGGAAATATGTATAATAATTTCTCCAACATGTATTCAAATTTTGTGGACGGTAACAAATATTGTTGCTGTTCGAAATGCATGCACATGAAAGGCGTCAGTATTGATTACATACCCAGAAGCTATTGCGCGCAAAATAACAACTATTTGAATAATGAGAATGAAAATCTGATGTAAACTTTTTAGTCAAATAATTTTCTAATTAATTAATTAGTTCAAAGTTTTTAACAAAATCTTTCGTGAGATACAGAAGAGGGTTTGTCAGAATTTCACCAAAACTCACCAAAAGGAGAAAAAAGGGTCTAAATTTTAATATATGTATGGACGTCCCCCAAGCTATAAAAACGACGTTGAAGATACGACGGATATAAGCGTATCAGCAAATGGAACTTGGGAGAAGCGTGGTTTTGCATCATTTAAAATCATTGAAAAAGTTTATAAAAAACTCTGCCTAGCAAAGGCAAACTTACTGGCAAAATTATTGGCAAATTAACCGTTTATTACGGCTTAGCTATTGGAAGGAATTTTGATTCGATGGAAAAAATGAATGACACTATTTCTATTACAGCTCTAAAGCCAAAAAAAATCAGCACGAAAGTTGCCCACGGAGCCCAGCCTCCTTTTGCTCTTAGCAGCGAGCTTCGGCTTGAAATACTATTGCATGATATAAGCACGAGTACACGTCATTACTAAGTAATGTGTTATCAGCTATAAAACCTCTTTATGAAGATCTTAGTAAGGATGAACTTTTGGATCGGTATGTTGGCGGCTTTGAAGAAAATAATAACGAAAGCTTAAATCAGTTAGTCTGGAAAATTACTCCAAAAATGTTTCCTGCTGCATTGCATTGATCGCAGCTTGTAGGTGTCGTAGCTTTATTATTGATTATGCATGCCTTGGATATAAAACTTGTCCGAAATTGCCACGAGTATACCCAAAAAGTAGATGAGAATAGCGGCTGTGAAACCGAGAAAGAATCTGCGTCCAAAACTCGCAAGGCAAGGATTCGTCTCAGACAAGAGCAAAAGGATACCCAAAAATTGCAGCTGCAGCAAGAATTTTTTTTTGACTTGACAAAAAAAATTGTGGTGTGCAGTTTTGTAGAAATAAAAACTTTAAGGGGGTATTCTGGTCTAAAAGCCTAAATTTTGTGTTTGAGTTATAGTCTTTTTAAAAAGTGGGCCGTGCTAGTTGGACGGGAAGAAGAGTGCTTGGCATAAAACCGTTCAAACTTACTTGATGTACGGTTAGACGGACAGACTCGCGAACGGACGGACATTGCTCAATCAATTTCTCTTGTCATCTTGATCAAGAATATATATACTTTATGGGGTCCTCCTCCCCCCACCTATACGTTACATACATTTCGTTCAAACCAACACAATATACCTTGGGACACAGTGTTTACAGGGTATAAATATATTGAGTAGTTCCAAAAATATGAATGTGTGTAACCTAAAAAAACCTACCATTGTCGTATCGATAAATCGGGCCATTTTTAATCGGTTTTCATCAATGTTTTTTTTTTTGTTTTTGTTTTGTTCGTATAAATAGAGGTTATCGGTACTATCAATATAATATAAGTAAGTTTTTGTTTGCCTTAAATTAATAAATACGAATAAACACAAATAACCAAAAAAAATGATAGAAAAAGGACAAATGTTCAGATGCGGAATTTTTAAACAATTTTACCGCAAGCGTATTTAAAAAAGATTGATTTATACAGTAAAAATGGAAAGTAGCACCACTGATTCTATGCAAATAATAAAAGCTCTCAAAGCTGCTCGATCTGAATAAGATCGTGACGCTTTCGAAGCTTTGTGTCATGACACGCTGACACGGAATGACACGCAAAAAGAAAATTGACTTAGTCAGCATGTCGAACGATGCGTGCGCTGG
>JBAMBP010001679.1:0-11598 GCA_037044515.1 Phortica magna
TTTTCACTTCTTTTACGCACATTTTTAATAATAATAATAATTATTATTTTTATAATATTTTGTATAACTTTTAATGCATTTATTAAATAATATTAACTACACTAATGATTAAATAGTTGTTTTTTTTTGGTTTTAGTTTATGTTTTTTTTCTTTAGTTTGGTTTCAACAATTAAATTGAAATTCTTCTTCTTCTTCTTCTTGTTATAAAATCTTTTTGTTTGTTGTTGTTTTTTTTTGGTTTGTTGTTTTTGGTCTTTGCTAAATAAATATTTTGTTTTTGTTTTTTTTTTCAATTAATAATTAATTATAAAAAAAAAAAAATTACTCATTTTGTTTTTGCTTCTTCTTCTTATACGCTAAGAAAAAAAAAATGTGCTAAGCTCAAACTAATTGTGATCATGGCTTTTGCAGCACCTTGTACAGCATGCAGCCGCCGGCGAGTGTTGTTATTGTTGTTGTTGTTGTTGCTGCTGCTCTGCCGCAAAAAGTGTGCGTACGCAACACTGGTTGTTGTTGCTGTTGCTGTTGCTGTTGTTCTTCACTGTCGCTAGGTGGCGCATCAAGCACGCCCACAATGCCAACATCCTTCACGAAATCAACGAAATCCGCATGCGAATCACGTATGACATTAAGACCGACATTAATGCCAACATCAACATCATCATCATCATCAACATCATCATCGTCGTCGACAACATATTCATCATCATCAACAACGTCATCATCATCATCATCATCGTGTTGCATTAACGTTGGCTCGACAATAATTTCTTCGACGGCCATTGCATGCTCTGCTTCTTCTTTGATATGAAACCATTTCGGATGTGCAACATTATAAACCGCCTCACATGTTGCAACCGCTGACAGTTCAACGTCATCTGTTGCTGTTGTTGTCGTCGTTGAGCTGCTTTCATCGGCCGCGCCGTCGCCATCACCATTGCCCACTGTTGTTGTTGTAGCCGGCGATGCTGATGTTGTTGTTTTCGTTGTTGCTGTTGATGTCGATGTTGATGATGACGACAATGTTGTTGTTGTTGTCGACGCTGATGAATTATCATCGAGTAATATGGCAAGATGCGCTTTACGCTTACAGAACTCATTGCCATTCAATAAATCAACCTCCATTTCGCAGCTGTGCTCATCCTCATCCTCATCCCCATCGCCACCATCTTCATCATCGGCACCAATGGCCACCATTGCGGACTAGCTGCTGCTCGCCTGCGTTTGCATGCCATTGGCGGCGGCGGCGGCAGCGGCAGCAGCGGCGGCGGCAGCACTGCCAGCAGGGTTGCCTGGAAAGTGGCAGAGGCACGACGGTGTTGGAAAATGTCCGTTGTTGTTGTCTAGCTTCTTGGTTAATGTCTTCCAATAATCGATTTGTGCATTTAATAAGGCAATTTTACGCTCACGTTCCTCGATTGTTAATTTCATGAGATATTCATTTTGTTGGCTTTTTGTTGTTGCTGCTGCTATTGTTGTTGTTGTTGTTGTTGAATTAGAGCTGCCACTGTGATTGAGACTGTTATTGAACTGTTGTTGTTGTTGCTGTTGTTGCTGCTGATGATGATGGTGATGATGATGCTGTTGTTGTTGTTGTTGCTGCTGCTGTTGTTGATGATGACGTTGTTGTTGTTGTTGCTGATATTGATGATGATAATTGCCATTGAATATTGATTTGCTGCCATGGCCATTTAACAACATGTGTTTGCCATTTGTTAAACTATGATTGTTGTTGTTATTATTATTATTGTTGTTGTTGTTGCCAACGATCGCGTTCAATTGGAATGGATCGCTGCTGCGCGTATGCCGACCGATGGCCAGCGCTGTTGTTGTTGTCGCTAACGCTGTTGTTGTCTGATTGCTGTTGTTGTTGTTTGACGGCGAATGTTGGCCACTTGTTGTTGTTGCTGTTGCTGCTGTCGCTGCTGCCGTTGTTGTTGTTGCATTATTCAATGCCGGCAAAATGCTCGCCGGCGGATGTACCGCACTCAAGCCGAGCCCATTCAGCAATAAGTGTTGTTGCACTTGTTCGGGCGTTAATTGTTGTTGTTGTTGTGCTGTTGTTGTTGTTGTTGTGCTGCTAGCGCCACTGCCGCTGCCAACGCCACTGCTGCCATTGCTGCCTAAGCCAGTGCTGCCCGGACTATTGGCCGATTGTATGGTTAGCAACGAGTTGGCAGCGCCATTTTGTAACGTTTTACTGAGACTGGCAAAGGCGCCCACACGTATGCCGCCTACATTTTGTACCGTTATCTCTGGCTTGGCATTGCAGCCATACAGCGTTGTTGTAGCGCCGTTCGCTGTTGTTGTTGTTGTGGCGGCGGCGGCTGTCGATGCCGTTGGCAGTGTGCCCGCGGCCAGTGTTGCCAACGTGAGCGTTGTCATCGGCGTTGGCGTTGTTTTCATTGAATTCGGCGTTGTCGATTGTGAGAGCGGCAGCAATGTGGCAGCGGCAGCGGCAGCGTTGGCCAACTGACAGCTGAGCCCGCTGGGCGTGCTTGTCTGGCGGCTGGAACCGTTGCTGTTGCTATTGTGTTGATTCAATTGCCGCAAATCGGTGGCAAAGAGCTCCTCATCCTCTTCCTCGAGACACACTTCGGGCATCTTCGGACTGAGGCAATCATCGTCGTCATCATCATCCATGCCATGCAGGCCGTTCTCCTGTTCATTATCGCTAATTGTCTCCGATTTAATCAGTATGACATCGGTGTCATCGAAGTGCATCTATGCGAGAAGGAAAGTGTTATATAGATTATAATAATAATAATAATTTAGTTAATTAAGTCAGCGTCAAAGAGCGGGTTTGAAAGCCCATGGATTTTTCTCTTTGAATATTAAGTGTAAATAAAGTTTTAATAAAGGGATAGCTCGAATTCTTCACATGAGTCTGGGATCAAGTGGATTTCAATTAAAGCTTATTTGATTGTAGCGCAATCTCATTACTCATATTTGAGCTAAGATATATTAAATGGGGGTTTTTCGTTCAAACTAATCTACTTGATTGCCTATCGATGACGAATTCCTTCTTTTGATAATAGATTTTTATTGCTAAAAAATTCTTATAAAAGTGACTGATAACTTTTCATACTTCCTGCAAAATTTTATTTGTTTTTAGTAAACAAATAAAACTTTAGAACTCATGGATAGCCGAATTTTGCAAGGGATCCAACATATGATGTTTGCTAAAAACAAATAAAACTTTAGAACTCACGGATAGCCGAATTTTGCAAGGGATCCAACATAGTGCGAGAGACTATCATAAGAAATTCTATAATTCAGAACACTTCATTTCGCTTAAAGAGACTCATGGCTATATATGATTCAATGGCCAAGTGAATTCACAATAGTTCAAGCATGATTAAAGTGTACAAGTGAGCCAATGTGTTCTCTATGAAGTGGCCAACAAGCTTCGCTTATCAGTTAACGCTAGCAACGCTCGCTCACGCGCTATCTAACACTTACATACACACACACATACATACTCATGTATGTATTTGTATCTATGTGCAAACAAACGACGCAACACTCGTTCACTTACCTTTGAATCATCATAGTCATCGTGCATGCCGCTGCGTCCGTCGCCCGCGCCGCTGCCACCGCCGCCGCCCAGCCCGCTGTAGCTGACGCCGCCGCCGCTATCGGGCGACATCTGTTCGGTAATGTATTGCGTCACAGAATCCTGGCTGGCCAGCGTATTCAAAAGCTCCATGAACGAACGATTGCCGCGATCCTCGCCGCTCAGATCCTTCTTAAGCAGCAGTTTCATGTTCTTGTACAGCTGGCGCAACTGTTTGGCCGAGCGTTGGTGATAGGCACGTATGTTGAACTCCTTGGCGATTTGTAGCCAAACCTCATCCTTTTTGCGATTCGATTCGGCGTCGGTGCGTTTGTTCTCGATAATGTCCTTGTGCCGAGCCGCATAGCCCAGGACCATGTTACGCTCCCGCTGTGTATAACGGGGAGTCTTTTCCATCTTCAGCCGTCTGCTAGACGTTTTGAAGCTAGAGGGGGGGAGAGAGTAGAGTAGTGAAAGAGTTGTTAGCATGTTTATTTATTTACTGGAGTTTTTTTTTACTATTAAAGATACTTAATAAAATATGCCTAAATTACCGTTATCTTTTTGTAGGTTTTGTATTGATTTTATTTAAATTTTGAACCACGCACGGCAGCACAGTTAACAAATGTTATATTTACGTTAGACGACAAAATATGATTAAGGCAAGAAAAAAGAAAAAAAAAGAAAAAAAAACAACAAAGACAGTACTATCAAAGGCAAAGCCTAAATTTGAACTAAACTCGTTCAAGTCATGGCAACACTGATAGGCGGCTAACGGGCCCAGAGCCCAACAACAACAATAACCGTTAACCGGCCCGTTCCCCCTTAAGCGTACGCGACACAACTTCGATAAAATTATATATATATATATATATATATATATATAATATACAAAAACAAAATAAAAAACAAAAAAAAAAATTTATGAATTATTTTACAACAACAAAAACAACACTAACGCTGAGTGCGGTGAAGAGTGCACTTGCCTAACTGTATTTTTGTTCTTCTGCTCTGAGTTAATTAATAAAAAAAAAACAACAACAAAAAAAAACCAACGCTGACGAAAATCACACACACACACACACACACAGACACCTTTGAAAGCCTGTTGACAAAGCCATAAGCAGAGCTACACACATATGTACATGCATATTGTGTGCGCAAAGGGGCGGTGTGTGGGTTTAATCGGTGAGGTGTGCAAAGGTACGCTACGACACCGATTATTGATAACGATATTTTTTTTGTGATAAGCTTAACAAAGTCGATACTCTCATTTACGCTTTGCCGTCGCTCACCAACAACAACAACAACCGCGTCACTGACTAAGCTCCACGCAACGCACTCATAACTGCGTCGAGCTGCGTTTAGACACACACACACACGCACACAGGTACGCACGCACTGCCAGTGATAAAGAGAGCACGTGCAAGCACAGTAAACAAACGAGAGAGCGCGCGAGAATATGCATGAGTTGTTCTTGTTGCAATTGATGGTTACTCTCTCTGCAGGCGAGATGAATATATATGCAAGAAGAACAAGACGAACAAGAAGCAGAAAATGAAAAATGGCGTGCATAAGCTTTGATGTGAAGTAGCAAGGATTGCATTGCAGTATGTTTCATACAAAAGTGCGTGAGTTTAAGATGACGTTTGATTGAAACTATGAAAAATGTATGAAAAAAGTATGAAAAAACTTTTTAAGCTCAGCTTAAATTTATTAAATTAACAAATCAGTGTAGCACAAATGTGTGTGTGTGTGCTTAGTTGAATTTATATTTTCACAACACTTTAAACAATGTGTAATCATAACTCACTTATTATCAGACAAGAAATCAGGCACCGAATTTTGTTTTCCTTTTACGCAAAATAATCGCACAACACCAACACCAACAACAATAACAATAAGTGTAAGAATAGTTCAGAAAAAAAACAAATTCAAAACGGCAATGAAAAACAAAATAGTAAAAAATTAAATAAATTCGAAAACAAAAACCAAACTGGCAAAGTGACTTTTATATCTAATCTCAAATTAGAGATTAGCAAACGAAACGCTGACTGAGCGAGCAAACAAAATGAGCTACAAACCGACAAATATAGAAGAAGAAGAGCGTTCTTTTTGTTGTTGTTGTTGTTGTTGTTGTTGTTCTTTTCATAGTGAGAAGCGTTGTGTAAAAGAGACAGACAGGAAGTGAGCAAGAGCGCGCTACTGTAACAAAAACAAAAGAGTGAATTTGACACACACACACACACATGCGTGTACATACAAAATAGTTGAGTTAAGTAATAGTAAAGCAACGCATAAAAGTACAAAAATAACAAAGTTTAATAAACAAAAATATATATTTTGAGAAATTCACACACACACACACACACACACACGAGCATACTTATTTATCCTTTTGCGTTTGTGCTTTGTTGCTATGGCAAGTCGTCTTCTTCTTTCTTTCTTTCGCGCGCGCTCTCTCTCTCGCTCTTTTGCACCCTTACTTGTTGTCAAGAAAACGGTAACGGGACTTAATTCAAGCCAACTCAGCGCGAAAAACCGAACCGAGCCCCCGACCACGTAACACGAATGAAGTACGACGAAGCTTGACTGACTTGAAGCTGTTAAGCAACAAAACGGCAGAGAGCATCTGAAGCAGCCCAGCCGCCTACGCCACCACCTACGCCACCATCCACCACACACACACACACACACACACACACACACACACACACACTTGTACAATTACAAGAGAAAACAAACAAAAACAAAAAAAGACACTCAAGCAAGCAAGTAAAGCACAGACAAACGTCGAAGTACCGTTGCCTGGCTCTGGTCTGGTCTGGTCTGTGAAGCAAGCGAAGAAACAACAACAAAAGACAACAACAACAACGACAAAAGTGAACGGTAAAAGACGAACGTTGTCAGCGACGCAATGCAAAGGGCACAAAGCGAAGGCGTACACGAAGGCAAAGACGAAGGCTTGTTCTAATTAAAGCTTGAAACCGAGTTTACAACAACAACAACAATAACAAAGACCACACCGACGATGACGACGACGACGTTGACGCCGTTGCCGACGAAGTCGTCAAAAACGAAGTCAACGGCAACGGCAACGACAACAAAAGCAACAACAACAACAACAACAGCAAATAATTAAAAATAGCTCCAAGAAGAAGAACGAATATTGCGAAAACGAGAGTAATTTGAAGTTTGCTTTGGCCTTTGCGAAGTTTCATAACTCTTCTTTCTCTTAGGTGAGAAAACGGAGCCAAGGAGCATTGAACTAAATATGTATAATAATGTGCTCTTTAAATATCAGATCATATATAAGATCATTTCTCATTATTTGTAGCTCAGGAATTTCACAACTTTTATACTAATCTTTATATCAGTTATCTGATATGAAGGAGCCTTAAGCCTTTAATAATACAAGCCATATAATTGCATAGTTTTTAAGAGTTCTTTTTATAGACTTTATAGATTTTTGCTACTGTCGCGAGTTTCCAATGCCAAGGATTGCCTCGCTTCCGACAAATGTCCACTGTGGAAGACTCGCTGAGATAAATTGAGATCCATATATCTTCATAGTGTCTTCTACGCCTTCTTCGCTTCCATACAAACTATATGACTAATGCAATATGCTAACTCTGCGGTACATGTGCAGAGTATAGAAGCGGTCGGCAGGCAAGTGAATGCGTGTGCTCAAATGTGAGGGTGTGCGAACAACACATGGCTTATGGGTGTGCGCGGCTGGTTGGGGTTGTCTGGGTCGGCTTTAAAATGTGAAAACAACAACAACAAAAAAAAACAAATAAAAGAACAACTTAACTGAACTGAACTGAAGTCGAATGAATTGAGCTCAGTTTTTCACAATTTTTTTGTGTTTTGTTTTTTGAGAAAACATTATTATTATTTTTTTTTTGTTTTACTTACGCTGCTTTGGTGGTTGCTTGGCGTAGGAAATATGGCTTAAGCTTGCCGCGCGGCATAGGGTGGGCTAAATATATATATGTATATATATATGTGTGTGTGTGTATGTGTTTGCCACTTTGTCACAATGTTGTATCTAACAGACTGATTGAGTTCTACTGACGCCAACAACAAAAACACAAAAGCACAAAAACAACAACGACGTCAATAGGCGACTCAAGTTTAAGATAAGATTAAAAATAATACAGAAAAAAAAAACAAAAAAAAAAATAACCGAGCGGCAAAGAGAAAAAATGAGTATCAGCACAGGTGCCAACAGCGCCATGCTTATCTTTAGAATCCACTTGTGTGCGTGTGTGTGTGTGTGTGTGTGGAGTACACACAAAACGTTGTTGATGAATAATAGCGACTGAAGCCTGTGCATTGCCTCAAACGTGTGGGGGCTAACAAGTGTAATAACAGCAAGCGAAAGAGAGAGTGAGAGAGAGAGCGCGCATAAGCACGACTTTGTTAAGTAAGAAGCAGCAGCATATTTACACAAGGAAGAAAAGAGCGCTTGCTTAAATGAAACAATTGCTGAGTTAAGCTTCAACAATTTGCATACTCTTTCAATCTTAGCCACTTGCATGCGCGCGCCCTATAATGCGCCCAACGCCACCCACTTTGCCAGCTGAACTATTTCAACTATTTTAATGTGTACGACATGCACATATATGTAAGCTTTGCTTGTCACACACACACACACACACACACACACACGCACGCAGCCAAAACAATCAGTAAGACACATAAGCTAGCCGTGCAAAGCAAGCAAGAGAGCAAACACCTGTGCACATTTTCAAAGAGAGCGCGAGAGCGATTGAGTGTGTGAAAAAAAGAGAGCGCGCGGCCAACAACGCAGGCAAGGCAAGGCAAAGTAAAGTAGAGTAGTGTAGAGTAAAGTGAAGTGAAGTGAGACAAAGCATATGAACGTGTGCATGATTAAGCAAGCGCTTAACTGAACTACTCACACATATGCAATAAATATTGTTTTTTTTTTTTTTTATATATAGACAGACATTTTTTGTCACTCTCTCTCGATTGTTGAGATTGAGCACAGGTGGAATTATTTACTGATAAGCCTTTGATAAGGTTTCAACAAAAGCGCGTTTTGATTGTTGCTCACAGCACTTGTTTTTATCGGACGCTTGTCGCACACACACACACACACAGACACACACAGAGGCTATGGAAAAACTAAACAGCTAATAAACAACAACAACTATCATTGACATCGTCGATATTAACGCGTAAAATGAACTCCAAGTTTTGGCTTTCAATTGTTTGCTCACTGATAAGCGAAAAGCTGCCAGTGAAGCGAATTAGATAAGACACTAAGTGCTGTTGTTGTTGTTGTTGTTGTTGTCGAAATTATTATAAGGCAAGTTGTTTCAATTTGTTATCATTGTAAGATATTTTTGGTTCTTATTAACGAAGAAGTAAGAAGCAGCACAGAAACTGAGCAAATAAACTGAGCTTTGCGTTTAGACATCGACATATATATATAACAGATAAGATTGCCGTTTCATAGCAGTTGCAGGTGGAAATGATGACAAGCTCGGCAAGCAGCTTACTTGTGGCATGAAAAAGTATACTTTTCTGTCTTAGATTATAGAAGAGTTTCTTATTTAATAAAATATTTGAAACAATTTGCATTACATACCTGATCGTTACAACAATTTATTGAAAAATATACTGCTTGAAGCCGTTTTGTCTATTTTGGTAACACTTCTTACGTCTTGAGTGCCGTCTGCGTGCTCAACGCATTTACGCGACTTTCCTAAAGGCGAAACCGTTCTGGAACACTAAAGTCATAGAAAATCAGTGAACGATCATCGAAGAAATGCATTAAAGACCATTAAAGAGTTGTATTGGTTTAGTAAAAGTCTTCGAACTTTTGAATTAAGCGATGACAATTTAGGGTTAGGTGGGCAAAATGAGGAGCGAAGCTTGTTAATTTACATACAGAACAACAAATCTTCATATTAGTTTGTAAAATTACAACAGATACAACGTAAACCACGGATTAGACACACAGTATGTTGCTGCTTCGACTGTTAGACTGCTAAGGATTCAAGGGCGCAACCTACTTATATGATAACTTAAACCTAACATTGTTCAACTCATCTCTCTCGGCGCTAGTTGCCTACGATAAAATCAATTTTGCTTTAACATGGCACAGTATGAGTTGAATTGGTTCAAAATCGGGGTTTATAGAGATTTATTTTGAATTTGAAAAAAATTTAGATATTAAAAACACCTATGTTACTTTATACGCAAGCGCACATACAGCAAACTAGCTTTTAAATACGATAATCAATTATAATGCTAAACTGTCGCATTTGAATTTGAAAAAAATTTACATATTAAAAACACCTATGTTACTTTACAGGCAAGCACACATGCAGCAAACTAGCATTTGCATACGATAACCAATTATGATGCATAACTGTCGCATGTGTTCGCATGGCTATAAGCAACATAGGAGTATTCTGTTGTGATTTACTCTTATATATTTTTTAGTAGCAAAATTAAAACGTCACTCATGAGTTTAGTTGATTATGAGTTTGATTATCATAAGTAAAGGACATGTTTTAATTAAAGGCATTTATCAACTTACATGTTGCTAAGATTTTGTTGTTGTTGTTGTTTGCTGAGCGTTGCTTTGAGCTTTGCTTTCCTTTTGACTGCCTTTCGAGTGCAAACTTCTTTGAAGTTCTATACGCACTTGCCTTTCCTTTGGCTTCAGTTTCGAGTTTCTGGGATCTTGTTCAGATCTTTGATCTGCCTTGATCTTTTCTAACGTTTCACTTTTGGCTTTGGGACTGCCAACTTGCTTCAAACTGTCTTCCTTGAACACTGTTCTTTCAAGTCTTCGCCGAACGTATCCTTTGTAAATATGTTTGAAGCTGGAATCTGCTTCCAGCTTCGGTTGGCTCTTCTTCTTCGTCAAGATCTGCTTATTTCTTGGTTGGCTAACAATTTGCCGTAATATTTGTAAACTGCAAGTTAAAAAAAAAATGCTATACATGACTTTAACTGAAAATACTTTGAGTTCTTTAATTTTAAACAATTAAAAATAAAAAAAAAATTAAAAAAAAAATAAAAAAAAAAATTATTCAAGTCAGTAAGTCTTGTTACTGTGCTTTTAGCAGAGTCTCAGTTAATATTGGCGCATTTAGTATATCCCCCCCCCCCCCCCCCCCCCCCGTATGCGCCCCACTCGTTCTTCTATCGAACGCAACGCTTTGCTTTGCATTGCTGAGAAGAAAGACGATCTGTAAATCGTACAACTTGTGTTCAATTCGACAACGACTTTGTGCTATTTTTAAAGGAGTGAATTCGTATCTCAACACAAACAGATTCAAACACACGCAGAGCGTGAGCGTGCGAGTGAGAGTGCGAGCGAGAAAGTTACAGAGAGCGAGAGCGAGCGAGATATTTTAGTATAATACGTTTCGATTTAAACCGAACCAATTGGAACTCACATAAACACACACACACACACACAGATACACACACACAGATACGTTGGGAAAAAGTTATTGAGGAAAATGCTTAAAAATAAAGCAAAAAAAAAAAAACAAAAATAAAAAAAAAAATTTACAAGTATGTTTTTTTGGTCGCTTCGTCTTCTTCTTCTTCTTCTTTTACCGCTGTTGCTCTTTGATAATTTTTCTCACTGAGAATTCGGTTGGTTATTATTATTGCCGCTGTTGTTGTTGTTGTTGTACTTTTGTATCTTTGCAGAGCATGAAAAGAAAATGTGTTGTTGTTGTTGTTGTCTGATCAACGCTCGACGCTAATTGACGACGGGGGAAAAACTAAACTCGGAAGCACGATTCCGATTCCGATCGCCGGATTCTGCACGAACCGGTCGCCAACTGAATACTGAATTAAGAATACCAACTCGAGTTGGCTGTGAGCGTCCGAAAAATCACAGCCACAGCTACAATCGCAGCCGCACTGATCATTCAACAACGCATTCGCATCGCGCCGCGCCACACGCCGCCCCACGCCGCGTCGCCCCACAACACGCCGAGTTGCGATGCGATGAGCAATACGTAACTGAACCGAATAGAGAACA